>WAAD01017454.1:87281-224043 GCA_013389945.1 Fregata magnificens
TGGACATCAGGAAGAATTTCTTTACTCAAAGAGTGGTTAGGCATTGGAACAGGCTGCCCAGAGAGGTGGTGGAGTCGTCAACCCTGCAGGCATTCAAAAAAGGTGTAGACGTGGCACTCCAGGGCCTAGTTTAGGAGTCATGGTGGTGTTAGTTGATGGTTGGACTTGATGATCTTAGAGGTCTTTTCCAACCTTAATGATTCTATGATTCTATGAGCTGTGCCAGGTTGGGTTAATTTGGTGTAGGAATAGGAGCCTTCCATACCCACTCTTTTCCGTACTAGTTGCATGTCAGCACAGTTCACAAACCCTGCAGCCAGGACACATGCTCTTTCTCTTTTTTTTTTTTTTTTTAAAGCCACCATGCCTTGTCGATCCTTAATCATGTGAGACTAAATGTAAAATCGCAGGCACCAGTGGCTGGGTAGGATAAGCATGTTACCTTCTTATTAGCAGTTACCATCTGTGCTGTTGGAGACATATGAAGAGATAGTTTTGATCTACTGTTGGCAAAATGTTTTTAATACAGGTTTTATTCCTTGCTGGTTTCGTCTTGCAGCTCTGCACACTAAGTTGCAGATAAGACCGCTGTGATTCTCTTTTTTTTTTTCTTGATCGCTTCTTTCAGGATTTTGACATTTGTAGAGTCTGCCAATGTTTCCAACTGCATAACCACTGCAGCTCTCCCAGGATTGCTGAGGAAAAGGCCAAGGAGCCTGTTTGTTTTCACTTCCTCACTTTGGCAAAAATGCTGTAGTTCAGCTGTTTTCCCTGGGAATTGGATGTCATTGTAGCTGGCTGGTCGTGACTGACACATTTTGGCCCTGAACCAGGAGGTATAGTTGGAGCCAGCATCCAAACACACTCAGGAAGTTAGGTTTTTTGTAAAAGATGTAGCTTGACTCTGCACTGGAGCCCTTCCTTCTCCTCCTTGTCCCTGGAAGCGGTATGTCCCTGGTAGATATCAAGCCTGCTAGTGCCCTTAATGGTGTGACTGCTGGCTTGTGCTTCCCTGCCTCTGCCCTTCAGAGAGCTGGCTGAGAGTTTGGTGGTGCAGGTTTATAATGTGGCGGCTTCTTTGGAGGACAGGAAAAGCGTATTGTTCATTTGTGTGGTGTTCCCCCCTGCAAGGCAGCAATCATGCTGTGTTGAACTCCTGAGGCTGTTGCATCAAGAGCAAGGCGGGGGAAAAAAAGAAACACCTTAATTACTGCAACATCCCTAAGTCATAATTCTCCCTACAAAAATAGTCTGTCAGTATCCATTATTGCTCTCAGCTGGTCTTGCCGTGTTTGTAGTGTCTCTTTAGCTTAATTGTCTAAATGGAAATGTGCAAGTGACCAAATCTTTTAATCAATTAGAGCAAGTGTGGGGACCGAGGCTTTCTGACACTGTGTATTGCGGCACAATCACCAGGCAAACCTGATTTGATTATGTTTTCTGGCAGAGTGTCTAAAGCCCAATCAATTATTGTGGAGAGATGGAACAGCTAAATAAGATTTAAATTAATAGGGTTTATTATTTTTGCATCTGAGGAGGAAGCAAACCAGACAGAGTGAAATATCCTGTGAAGAAATTGGTTCATATTTCTTCTGTAATTTTATGATGTTTATACCTGTACTTGAAGGTTTCAGCTTTAACTTGTGCAGTAGACAACAGCTGAAGTTCTGTTCAGACAATCTAAATAAGTGTGTGGCCAAAAGCCAGTGATCACAGTAAGCCCTGCAAGATGAGGAGATTAATAATCTCCCATAGGAGAGGTACTTAAGGTCTTTAAAAAATTAAGAAGAAACTGGAAACATAGATTAAAACAAAAGCTTCTTCTCGTTAAGTAACTTGACTCCAGAGGCTAAATTCTTCAGGGAAATGTGAAGTATTATGATATCGAAGGAGCTGACGCTGCGGGTTTGTAAAACTTAGAACCTGAGCCTGAAAGCTCAGAGAGTCTGTCTGCATCTCCAGCCTCCTGTCCTTGTTCTGCTAAGTTAATGCTCTCCTTTTCCAGTGTTTCAATGTGGTTATTTTTTGTTTACAGAACTAATATGTTATGACCCAATGTTCATTGTTTTCTTCAGGTTTGATTCTTCACTGGTTTGTGGTCCTTTGGGCTTGTCTGTCTTCCAGGAGCTCTTGAAGTAACTGTATAAATGGGGTGGGGGACAGGACACAGACTATAGCTAGTTCATGCCCCTCTCGATGGTTTAAAAAAAAAAAAAGTCTTGATGCCTTTATCTGCTGCTCTGCCAGCACTGTAATAATCTGAGGCATTTCTAGGAGAAAATGTTTGTGGCCTATCAGGTGAGATAGGAGCAGACCCTGGTGACTGTCTTGGCTGGGTGCTTATGTGCCAGCTCGCAGGAGCGTTGGCGCTTTGCTAAGGTGCTGGCAATGCTGTTGGTGCTTGGTGTTTGCACAGGATGGGGTTGCATCGGTTGCTCAGTACTGTGCAAAAGGGTGTGCTGCTCAGGGTGGCTCTCGGTGTTAGTTAGACGCTGTTTTGCCAAATCAGGCACAGAAGCATGGGGGTAAGGTCGCTGTAAATGCACTTAGTCCCCAAAGTAGTATCTGCTGTGTGAGGATTCCCAGCTTACACTGTGCAGTGGGCAGTATTTTCGTTCCTGTTATGCAAAAGGGTTATGACAGGAAGAAAAAGTACCCTGCCAGCAGCTTACTGGGATTGAAATCTATGCTTTTGATCTTAAAGCAGTATGCATTTTCCTGGTCTTGGACTTGTTGAAGGCTTTTGTGGTTGTCGTTATTAGTTTACATATTTATGGTATCAGTAGTAAATATAAGCAGATTATTGGCTATGAAATGCTCATGTGTCTTAATAGTTGCTGCAGGTGGTTGGTGACTTTGTACCCAGTTACAGTAATCAGGAACGTGATGGAGTGATGATGGGCTTTGAAAGCAACCTTGTACATACTGACACGCAAACTAGTTTTGAAATAATCTTTGGGACTGTGCTGAGTGTGGTTTGCTGGGAAGGAATGAAATATGTTGACACAAGCACAGGGCAGACTTCTGGGAGGTGCCCAGCATTGCTTGCCTTTCTAGAAACTCTGCTTCTCTTAAAAAAAAAAAAAAAAGTGAGCATTTCTTAGAGTTGGGATGTAGTTTTTCAGTATGGGGCATCTTCCATCCTTAAGATTTCAAAGTGTGAATTAAAAAACAATCATAGAATCATTTAGGTTGGAAAAGACCTTTAAGATTGAGTCCAACTGTTAATCTAACATCTGCCAAGTCCACCACTAAACCATGTCCCTAAGCACCGTATCTACATGTCTTTTAAATACTTCCAGGGATGGTGACTCAACCACTTCCCTGGGCAGCCTGTTCCAGTGCTTGACAACCCTTTTGGTGAGGAAATTTTTCCTAGTATCCAATCTAAACCTCCCCTGGCACAACTTCAGGCCACTTCCTCTTGTCCTATCACTTGTTACTTGGGAGAAGAGACCGACCCCCACCTGGCTCCAACCTCCCTTCAGGTAGTTGTAGAGAGCGATAAGGTCTCCCCTCAGCCTCCTCTTCTCCAGACTAAACAACCCCAGTTCCCTCAGCCGCTCCTCATAAGACTTGTTCTCCAGACCCTTCAGCAGCTTCGTTGCCCTTCTCTGGACACGCTCCAGCACCTCAGTGTCCTTCTTGTAGTGAGGGGCCCAAAATTGAACATGGTATTCGAGGTGAGGCCTCACCAGTGCCGAGTACCAGAAATGGGGGGGTTCTAAAAATCTTCTGAAGTTCAGTCCTCTCTCAGTTCAGAGGAACTGGCAAAACCAACCTGGTCTAAAGTCCTCACTACAGGTACTATCATGTGTTGCTGCCAGGTGTTGTAACATGAAAAAGTAATCCCACAAGGAGAAGACTCTATTTTAATTGAGCAGCTGGTTTGAGAAACCTTAGGAAGTTAGTGAGGGTTCAGCTGCAATGCACTCCTAATGAAAATGTAGAAGTTATGGGTTGATTTACTTTGTTTAATCTAAAATTCATTGATTCATTTTGGGCTTTTCCACCTGTTTCTGAAATCTTTTTATTTAAGTTGATTTTAAAGCATGAGAAGTCCAAATTTTCTTTTGAAAATACTGAATATTTTGTCATTTTTAAAATGAGAGTTTTCTTTGGATGTTCAGATATCCAAACATTTGACTTCAGC
This sequence comes from Fregata magnificens, assembly GCA_013389945.1. Taxonomy (NCBI): domain Eukaryota; kingdom Metazoa; phylum Chordata; class Aves; order Suliformes; family Fregatidae; genus Fregata; species Fregata magnificens. The sequence continues at coordinate 91,435 of WAAD01017454.1, forward strand.
CTTATTTTCCCAATTTTTTTCTTCTCTAAAATTGTTTAAATTTATCAGCATTTAGGAATAATTCCATGCCTTTTGAAAAGCTTTTTTCTCTTCCTGAATTTATTCCTAATAAATTGTGATTTTTCTCATTCCTACAGCTAACAAAAGATTGCTCAGAGCAACATGAGAAACAATTGTCTGTTATTTAACAGGAAATTTCTATAGAAACATTGTATTCCTCTTGCTCAGACAGCAGTCTAGGTACGGATTTTTAATTGTTGCTATCAAAACTTCTCTTTCTTTTTAAAGTGAGTGTCATCTGATTTGTAGAAAGTAAATCTGAGAGACTTGAAGTCTTCACTTTATCCCCGCCACAAGGCATTTTGCAGTCAAATGCAAGTTATGACTGTGTAACAACATCAACGTGGTGATCACTTTAGTCGCACGTTGTCCTCCCTGAGTTTGCATGTCCGGCCAGGTTGGTTCCACCTCAGATGTGGTAAGCCTGCCTCCTGAGCCATCATTCAACTCTTGGGAGCTGCTGAGTAGGACCAGTCCAGGACACAACCCTGCAGATGCCTTTTGGGATAGATCTAGTGTCCTACTGAATGAGTGGTAACTAGTCTTTGATTCAAGTTTTCCGCCCTGATTTGTGCTCTCTTACTCTGTGAGTAGCTGTTTTGTGTTTCTTTGGGCAGATTATGAGAATATGGGGTAAGATGGTGTCAAAAGCTTAACCTCTTCTCCTTTCCCTTTGCCTGCAAGGGCCGGTGGTGGTCTTGGCATGAAATGTTCTCAGCAGGTTCATGCTAGCTGTTACCTATCTCAGCGCTGTGTTCTGGGGCTCACAAACACTTATTTAATCCAGTATGTCCTGAGGAACTGGAAGTTAAGAGGGGCTGGTATAGAAATCTGTGGCTCCTGCTAAAGTGGGCATTGCATTTGCACTTTTCTGGTGTGTTTTAAATCACTTTTACATGCTCCTTACAAACTTTTAGCTTATTGCTAGCGACTCTGATACTGTCAGCCAATTCATCCAACATGCTCTAGGGTGAGTTTAACCATCCTAGTGAAAACATTTCATTTAGATTAAGTATCTCTAACCTGTCCTCTTCCTAGTCCAATCTGGGTCCTTCCCATTGCTGTCAGGAGAAAGTAGAAGAAAAGGTGCAAACAGGTTTCTTGTCATCACAGAGAAAAATTAAACATTTGCTTGTGCATTGGACAAGCCTTTTCCTTGGTCTTCCTCTTACTCTTCACTTATAGCAGTCTTATAGGAGACTTATAGGAAAGTCTTTCTTGTTAGCCCTTTTGTATGTCCTTTGCTGATTCTATCTGATTTTCTGCCTTGACCTTTCTGATTGTGACCTTGGGTTCTTGTGCTCTTCCTTCTCTTTTCACCTGGAGGATCGCAAGGTTGCAGAAGAGCCTGTGATTCTGCCAGGTTGGTTTCTTGCTACTCTTCACATCTTTGCTTTTTATTGCCGCAGTTCGCACTTCTGCCTTAACAGGGTTTAAAAAAACCTGCCAGTTCTCCTGAACTCCTTTGCCCTTAAACTCTTCTCCTCTGGGATCTCACCTGATGGTTCTCAGGGTTCACTGAAGTGTGCTTTCTTGAACTCTCTTGGTTTTGTTCTGCTCTGTTCCTCCTGTTCTTTCCTGGGAACCATGTGCTCTGTCCTTTCATGATCACTGCCACCAGTGTTTCTTCACCTTCATGTTCCCTACCAGGTATCACCATCAATCAGTTGATCACTGGAGTAAATGATACCTGTGCTGTAAAGAAATGACTGATGAAAGACTTCATAATACTAAGCATTGCTCACAGAAGAGGGCAACCATTTTAAAAGAGGGTATCAAGCAAAAGCTGATTTATTAAAATAATACACAAGTGATTGGGGAGGGGGATGCACTGCCCCACTGAAGAATACACCTTCACAGAGGTCTGACTGCCAGGGACACTTTGGTAATGCTGGCAAATAATACTGATAGATCACAGGTCCGATGAGAATGCAAATAAGGCTGGATTGGAGACAGTCTTGTTAGCCAGGGGAGAGCGGCAGTGATCTGGGAGCTCCCCATCAGGTTTTGTGCCGTCTTGCATTGCTCCATGGTGGTGGGGTGCTGTGACAGTGATGACTTGTCTCTGAAGTATAAAATCAAACCTGTTTCACACCTGGAATCTCTAATAAAATAAGGGTTTTCTGGTGTGTGTAGTTTTGGATGAGATGCTTTTTTTTTTTTTGCTTGTGCTATGTTGGAAAGGGAAGGAATACTATGCACGATTACCTGCTCCAGACTTGAGTAGCTGGTGAGGTGGATGATGCAGGGGAATGGGGAGGTGACAGTGAACTTCTGTCTGTGCCAGGGACTGTGAAACAATCTCATCAGCCACAAGACATTAGTTTTTTTCCCCCCTATTAGAAGAGAAACTGCTTTTTGCCAAATAAGCTGCTTTGTAGACATGGCCTGGTATGTTTATTAAACAGTTAGAATGTGTTAAAAATTCAAGGACTGTTAGACACTAATAATTAATAACTGTCCAGTGTGCATCAAAAGCCTATTGATTTTCTGCCAACTTGCCCTATTAAATATACAAGGTACAAGTTTTGTAGTTAAACATGTAAGAGTTTTATAAATGCCTTTTATAGTTGGCATTCAGAAAACTTTCCATGTTGGCAGACAGAAAAAAACCAAAGGGAAATGCAAAAAGCAAAGCTGTTTTAGCTTAAAGGATCTTTGAGATGGTAAAGTAGTTTGAGAGTAGCATTTGAATCCTTGCTCTTGAAGTGCATGAAGAAATGTTTGGGCCAAAGGGCTGTTTTTATTGATGCCTGGTCTAGAGTTTGTGTGTTTTAGCACTGTCAAAGTGTCGAGCTGCAGGTCTTTCTCACTTGGAGAAGTCAGTGGGAGTCTTTTGATTGTCTTCAGTAAGAACTGGACCAGCCACTTCATTCTGGGAAAGTACTTCCCTCTGTCTTTTCTCCTTTAGTTAAATGCTGGGTGTCATGTCCTAGTGCCCATGTAGCTGGAAGGTTGAATACAGCGCGTAACCTCACAGTCATCTCTGTGGCTGACTTCCAGGGATGATAGAGGGTGGCAGAGGAAACAGAGATCAGCTGGTCAGAAAACAGAGTTTCAAGAGTATATATTGCTTGATCTTTTTTTCTTGTCCAGAGCTATGTTAATCCAATAGTGCTATTTTGAAAGACACTGCAAAATATGCTACTGTTCTATTAATAAATTATTCTATGAGCTGCAGTAGAATTGGTAGGGGAAAAGTGGAGGAACTTTTGCAGCATATTCTGGAAAAAAGCAGAAGATGGAAAGAGAACAAGGAGGTAAAAGCACAGAAATTCATTGATTTTTCTCAGGATGATACTTAAAGGCTGAATTATCCCTGTTCAATACCAATCTAAGTGCAGCAAGGTTAGTGGGAAATTCGTCTCACCAGTGAGAGGTCTGTGCCCTTGTACAGGCTCTCTCTGGGTTGTGTTTGTCCAGGTGTGAGTATGATGGGTACCACACCAGTTGCTTGTAATACTTCATTTGCTGGTCAGGATACATTTTTTTCCAGATGATTTACAATGGCTTTGTAACATCCTCTCATGCTAATGAAATAGGGAATGGAGATGAAACTCCACATATCTTCCAGATGCTTGGGTGGATTTGCCTGGGTAGGCTTTTTCCATTTTTGAAGAAAGCAACATACAGGTACAGTGGTCCTTTCCAGGTAGGCAAAGTTGGCTTCCTAACCCAATGTGACACAAGCTGTCCCTCAGATAGAAAATCAGTATTTTCATCCTGCAATCTGCTTGGCTCAGAGAAATTAACATTTTATTTTTATTTTTTTGCATCTGGGTTTCAGTAATGCAGTAGCTAGCAGATATCAGAAGTGATGAGAAGCCCCTATCTGGGCTGGGAGATTAACCAGATCCACCAGCAATGCATCTCTGGCATACTGCAGACTTCCTAGTCTCCTCTTAGAGTTTGTAGTAGTCTGCCCTCATCTGTCTTGTTACTAGAGCATTACACAAAGATTGGGTTAGAAACAAATCCTGTCCTTCTCAGGGTGGCAGTTGGTACCTTCGCAATGAAACTAAAAATAGCTTAGGACCTTCCTTTCTAGCGCTTTGCGCAGCTGTGGTCGGAAGAGGAGGTAGAACCAGTTTTCCTTTCTTTACAGAGGTCTTTCTGGCTGCAGAGCATCATTTTAGCTTAGAAACCTTTTACCTGTGATTCAAAATAGGTATGTTAAGTTTAACATAAACTGCAAGGTCCATTCTTCCTTCTGGGAGACCAGAACCTGGAAGGAGAGGAGTATGAGAAATGGTGTTCAAAGATGATATCTGAACGTTGTGTCAGAAGCAGGATATTGCTGAGAACTTCTTGTTGCTTTTAATATTAAACAATGCCAAAGTCCCCAGGGCAACAGATGGGTTACATGTATGTTACAAGCAACAGTGAATAACTCTATCTCTTTTTCCTTCAGACATCATACAAATCCAGTGGGCACAGAGTGGCGATGGAAGATGGACCAACCTGAAATGATGTTGCAGGAGGCTATTGAGAACCATCAGAATATGATCAAGCAGTTCAAAGGTAACTTCTCTCACTTTTTCTGCATTAATGATGCTTTTGGAAGATAACCAGCGGTAGCATCTTCAAAGCATAGATAAAAACGTTCTGGTCATCTGTGAAATGCTGGGAAGGAGGCATGAGACTTGTAATATCAGAAAGATGGGTAAGTGAGAAGAAACTTTTGTGGCACACTTATTATTTTCTGGGATGTTATGCTTTGGTTTTGACATTAGAACATGAGTCAGCCATTGGGTATGTACTGCTCCCTTGAGGGAGCAGCGTGGAGTTGCCTCTTGTGCATCTTGGTAGTTGTCATACCCTTTTCCTCGGTGTGCATGGAGGCTTCCGCAGTGGTTAAAGCTGGCCTTGGATGATGAGGAATCTTGATTCTTATGTAAAAGTGAGGGCAGGTAGAAGGCAAAAGGAATCAACCTCTAGCCTGATAGGAAATATACTGCCCAGCCTTAATCCCCTGGGAGCTTTTGTGTTAGCTCTGAAACTTCTAGATCGTGGGTTTTTTCTCATTAACGAGTGAGCAGTAGCGTTCAGGTTGTTATTTTCAGGAATTATTCAATACATCTGTTTGTGACTGAAGGTGCAGTTACGCAGCACCTCTGAAAAGTACTGTATTTTGCTTCCCATAGGAACTCCTTGTGGATTTGTTATTTATTCATTATGTATGTATGTATCTATATATATATATATATGGATGGTTGGGTTTTTTCTTTTTTCCCAAACGTGATAAACTTGGTTACTCTGCCAAGGTCAGCTTTGTGTGCTGGGAGGGCTGGCCAGCTTGGCAGGATGGGTCTAGGACTCTGCTATTTCTAACTGACAGCGGAGGCTATGCAAGCAGCAGGAGTGGAATGAAGCGTCCATAAAATGTGCAAGATGAGCCTTAGTCTTGGCTGTCATTTTGGGAACCCGTTTGTTTATGTTGGCTGTGCACAGAGAGAACCCAATGGATTAAAAAAGTGACAGGCAAAAAAACCTTCTGTCAGCAGAGCAGAGTTGCTCGGTCTCATTCACTGGAGTTATATAATAAGCGGAAAAATAACTCAAGTTAGGGCCTCATGAGCTTCATTTTCATCAAGTGGCTGGCTTGAATCATCTTGCACTCTCAGACCAGCAGCTCCAGGCAAGCCAGTTCCCTAGGAGCTCCTGTGCTCAACTAAATAGGGAGCAGCCAGAATAACCAGGCCTGGCTGCACTCTGCCTGTCGCACACATGCAGTCTGGTGGACTGGATCACAGCTCTAGAGCTAGTCGAGAGGAAAGCAGTGAAGGTGCTGTAGTGGGATAGGGAAAAATGATGTTGATTTGGTAGGGGAGGCTTTCCTTGGGGAAGAGATAGTGAGATGAGAGGAGTCAGTGGAGGAGGTAGTTGGTGTCAGTAGTACATCTTCCTTGAGAGTAAGCAAAGCACAGCTGTCAGTGCTCGAGGCAGGGCAGTCTGTAAGGCAGTATAGGTGTCATTCCCTAGCCTCGGTGTTTCTTTTGCACTGCAGCCATGTGGGCAGTGTGGGGAGAGTGCTGAGTTAAGGCAGGATGCCTGCAGCAGTGCTGCCTGACTGGCTGGGCCAGAGCTGCTGCAGGGTTTCATGGCTGCCTGTTAACTCAGCTGGTGGGATGCAGTGCCAGCACAGCAGCAGTTTGGGTACGGGTGGTTTGCATGAGTGAAGAGCATGCAGGATGTCAAATTTTGTCTGGAAGGCTATAACAGCCATAGAAGACTGTTACAGCTGTAAACAAGAGTATTCATGTTTAATGCTTAAGGCACTGAGCACTTCTCAAACTCTACTCTTTTATTCAGTCTGTTCTGGATAGCCAGGCTCTTAGATGAGTTGAAACGTGGCTGGGCATGCTGAAAAGACTGTGGTCAATAGCTTGAGGTCAGTTTGGTGACTAATAACAAACAGGGTGCTTCAGGGGTTGATCTAGGACCCTGTGTTGTACAACATCTCCATCAGCAGATGATGGGGATGATGATACTGAATATACCCTCGGCAACTTTGCAGGCAATACCAATTTAGGGAGGGTGGCAGGCACACTCAACGGCACAGCTTTACTTCAGTAGGACCTTGAGAAATATGATTATTGGGCTAATAAATGCACGTGGAGTTCAGCAAGAAGTGGAAGGTTCGGTATGAGAGTGTTATAACCCCATGTCAGTCCATGCTGGGAGACCCAACAAGGGACAACAGACTTGGCTTTCTGTTTGGAAGGTTCAAGTTAGACATCAAAATAAGCTTGTTCAACCAAGGTGGTGCCCGGAGAGGTGGGGGACCCTCCAACCTTGGAGGCTTTCAAGTCTTTTAAGTAAAGCCATTATCACCCTAGGCCAGTGTTGGTAATTGTCCTCTCTGAGCAGGAGGCTGGACTAGAGACCTGCAGAAGCTCATCCTAACCAGTAGTTCTGTGACTTTTGCTATGATTGATTGTTAAAATTGAAAGTCTTAAACAATAACAAGCCCCCTCCTTTTATATGAGATAGGACTTGACTCAAAATAGTCATTTATATTTGCTTAGGAAGAAGCCACATGTTTAAAGCAGTGACTAGATTTGCATGCAGTTACTGATGGCAGTATCGAGGGTTTACTTGCGAAGGCAGGAATTGCCCTCAAGCTGTTCAGCACTGGTGCAGTGTGATGGAAGTGTTGTCCCTGTATGGCAGAAGTGTGTTGTTTGCACTGAAGAAAGGTGAAAAGCAAAAGTCATTTTGCAGGTGCTCGAAAGCCCTACCTTCTTCTGAAAGATGAGTGCAGAAATCTGCTTAAACCCAACTTCAGACTAGGGAATAACCCTCTCCTTCCCTTACTACCCCCTAGTGTTTTCCCAAAAAGGGTTGGGGAGAGGGAAAGATTATAGATGGACTTGTCAGCATCTGAAAATATTCCCAAAGTGTTGAGAGGCCTATAAGGACATCCCAGTTCTCTCTTTTTGGAGCTTATTTTCCATTAAACAAATCCGTAAATGTTCCCTGGAACTTGCATGTGTATCCTCAGCACAGTTACCCTTGACCTGGAACTGTGAAAGGAGAAAGACCAAAAAAAAAAAAAGCTCTGGACTAGAATTGTGCTGCAAAGTGGAAAAAGAAAAGATGTGTTACTTTTTCAGAGTGATAGATGGCAACATGCTTCCTGTCTTGGGAGCCTAAAAGCAAAAGGTTTATTAAGGAGAAGAAAAATCAGTAAGAAAAGCCAATAGCTCACTGTTACATTTTGTGAATTTTACATTGTCGCTTCCCTGAGGTGCATGTGAAAATATTGTTAGAGTAGAATCAGTGAAAGCAAAATTGAGTTGAAACACTGTGCAGTAAGCTGAAGCCAGGGAGAGTTAAAAGATGCGCAGTGTCTTGTAGGATAAAAATCCCCTGCATGCCATGCCAGTGCTGTACTCTGTCCAGGTTGGACAGTGCCTCAGGCAGAAAACATGACTCTCTACCTCCAGCAAACTTAGCAGCACTCCACAAATGGTAGGTCAGATTTTATTATGATTATTTAAAAGAAAAAAACCCGCCAAAACTCCACAAACCACCCCAAGGCTTGAGCAGTGGGATGGACTAGATTGTTTTGAGGGAGGACAGGATGCAGCTGGGCTCTGCAGTGCTGGCTGGGCAGCCACAGGGACTCCCTAAGGAGTTTCCAGCAGGGTGCTGCACGTGTCTGCTGAGATGTTTGAACACTGACCCCCAACATAGAACGGACCAGACTATTTGGGCTACTGGAGAAGAAAAGCATGGGGAAAATGTCTTAGCTTAGCTAGAGAGTCCTCAAGGCTCTTGGGTGTCTGGTAATGCTGCTCAGACAATACCCAAAGCTATTTGAATAAACTGATGCTCTTTCTAGTACCAGTACCACAGCTTTGCATTCAGGTACACACATACAGGCAGCTCTGTGCGCCAAAGGAAATGGTGAGCTAATCTGATGCTTTATTAATTCCACGCATTGTAGTAAAAATGAGATCATCTTTGAAGGAACAGAAGAATTCTTGGGGACTCTCTATCCTATAGGATGTCCTAGAGGATAGTCCTCTATCCTGTAAGAGTCCCTGTTGCATGCTTTCAGAGATGATGATATGTCATCTTCTCTGCTATTGTTGCCATAGTTTGTACTGCTTTTGAAGACCATAGACGTTAGTTAATGTCACATAATTCTCTTTTAGAGTAACTGATAGAGACACATCTTGCTGATAGGGCGCTAAGGTGTGAAGGTGTGAAGTAGTTTATTTGATGGATTCATTTTCTAGGTAGTGACTTGTAAATCTCTATGCCCTTGCAAAGGGCACACACAGAATGGAAACATAATTCAAAAATGGGAGACTGGGAGTCTCTGATAATACAGCCCTGGTTCAACGTGGGGGAAAATGAAAAAAAAACAAACAAAAATGCATGACCTGAACTAGGAAATCCTAAGACTACCTGTGTGTCTTTCTGTAAGAGTGGATAAAACAGGTTCCTTGTCTCCCCAGTCACCTGGGCACTTATGATGACTGGTGTACAGGTACTTGCAGAGGGGTACCTGAAGTCAACAACCAACCTCTCAAGGGTGATGTGCCAGATGACGATGCTTTTCTTTCCCAAATTAAAGTGCACCAGTAGGAGATGCAGCTGAAAACAGCTTTTCAAAGGAGATGTGCTGATCAAAGGAGGCTTGGCTGCATGCTCTGCTGAGATCTGAGCTTGGCAGGAGCTGAAAGCTGTATGCCACTGCCTCTTGTAGAGGCTTCTCAAGTTCCTACGGCTCCAAGCTCCTACACCTGTGCTGGAACTGCTGCAGGCCATACAAAATCTGCCCAGGCTCTGACTTTGCTGAAGTTCATTGACTGAAGACAGAAGGAGGCTCATCTACGGGAGCAGAGGTTGAGTGCTGTAGTGGCAGCAAAAAGTGCAGGAGAGGTCATGCGCTCTGTGGAATACCCACTAATCCTGTTTAGTTTATTCCTGTCTAGCTTGTGATTTATACGGTCAAATGATTGCATACAAAACCTCTACCCTCCTCTGGAGTGTATTTACTATATGCCAGATTTGCTGTAAACTGTTTTGAGAAGGTTACTCTCAAACTTTACATGACGTTGGAATTTTTTTCTGTCTGCTTATAAAGCTGGCATGGTAATTATCGTAGTCCAAGTGCAAGATGCTGAGAGAGAGAAATTAATTAATTCCAAAAATGACTTGCAGTAGCTTTAGGAATATGAAAGTTAGTCCTTTAATCTCAGTGTGTGGTTGAGATGCTTCTTTCTTTTCAAATAAAGTTCCTGGTTAGGACTGTCAAGTTTCTATGGAATAACCGTTAGTCCTGTCACTCAGGACTGAGCCTGGCTGGTTTAAAATGCACTAAGCTTTGCTCTGATCGCAAACCAGCCTTTCTACGTGAGGCTGAAGCAATATCCACAAACACCTCTTTTTATCTTGGCTTTGCAGCATAGCATGTAATTTTCTGTACTGCTTGAGCTCCAGTGTCTAGGCAATGAGAGGTGAGCTGAGGACCTGGTTTCAAACTCAAATCTCTTTTTTTTTTTTTTTTTTATTAAAACAGACCAACCCCCAATCCAAAACCTCAGATATTATTTGAGTACATCAAGGCATGTCAAGGAAATGTGAAATGACATATTTGGAACAAAAGCTTCTTTGTAGTCAGGTGACTTCATACGGGGTCCTGAGCACTTGGTCGGATACAGATGGGCTGGAGGAGTATTCGCCTCTCCCCTGCCCTCCTGTGGGTATAATAAATGTGACTTAGATTGGTTAAACCTGCAGACAGCATTTTCACGTGGACGCTACACTTGAGCTCCTTGTGTTTTCCTCTTCGTTCTGAAATGTCTCTCGCTGTTCAGCATGGTGTCATGTGTTGTGTTTTCTTTTTGAATGCATCATCTGTGGAGTTGCATTTCATGTGCTTGCCAGTATGGATTCAGACCTGGTTGTTGGTGCTCTGCTTGGCGAAGTGTGCCCAGCTCCTCTGGGATGCTGGTCTTCATGGGGCTGGGGGTCAGCAGCAGAGGCAGACATAACCCAGTTTTCTTTAAGATGCCTGCTTGAAGTGGCATTAAACTGGCTCTTGTGTTTCCATCTCAGCATTCAGGCAGCATCTTTGAGGTCGTAGCAATGGAAAGCTTGACTCAAGTGTTACTAGAAAATTGCTTGCAGTAGTTAACAGGGCACACAAAGTCCCAAGCTCCGTGTGTCTGGGTGTACGCTGCAGAGCCGGCTCAGTGGGCGCTGGCTGTGGCCTGGCCTCCCCTCTGGTTCAGGAGGGCTCCAGCTGGTTTTGCTCTGTCTTCTGCGTGTCAGGGTGTATTTTAGATATGGATGCATGGTTTGGGAGGGGGTTTTAGTTGATTTAAGCCTGTTTTCCCTCTTGCAGGCGTGTCAGGAGTAAAAGCAGATCGCTTTGAGGAAGCGATGACAGCAAAGCACTGCGCACTCTCGCTGGTGGGAGAGCCCATCATGTACCCGGAGATCAACCGCTTCGTGAAGCTCCTGCACCAGCACGGCATCTCTAGTTTCCTGGTTACAAATGCACAATTCCCAGATGAGATTAGGTAAGAGTTGGACAAAATATCTCCCTACTAAAACATTTGAGCGCTGACCTGTGTTTTAATTCCATTTTATCGCTATCAGTCAGCTCTGCATGAGCACTGACGATGAAAAAGCCCATTCAGCATCTATTTGATTTTAACTGTAATCCCCCTGTGCTTTTTCTCATCTCTTTCTCTCCCTCAGTTTGATTTTTCTTTTCTGTATCTCTTAGTGTGGTTACTTCTGAAAGTGAAGAGAATGTAATATAGTACCTCCCGGAGGTGTGAGGGAAGGAGAACAGCGAGTGAGCTGCGTTTTGTGCTTGGGGGCATGGATAACTGGTGTGAGTGTTTCCGACAGCTAGAGCAGGAGACTGAACGTATAAATTGCCTTTTTGGTTTGTGTGCTTCTCTTGCAGTCTGATCTTTGCTCTAACTCCATAAGACCAGCCGTAACGGCTCAAACCAAAGGTCTATACAGCCCAGCATCTCCAGCAGGACCCAGAGTGCAGGATAAGAACAGGTCAAAAGCGCACACTCATCTGCAAAAGTGGGATCAGTAGTTTTTAACCTCCCTCTGAGGGACTTGAGCTAAATGTTCACAGTGTTTTAATGAGTTCTGATGAAAGAGTCTTTACAAATGCAAAGAATCCCTGTTTCTGATACTCTTGAGCATCCAGGCTGCTTTTAACGAAATCTGAAGCAATGTAGCAAGGAAATGCAGCACACAGTGCGAGCTGCAAGGTGGCTGGGAACTCATCAGCTAATAATGCTGACAAAGTCCAGCCCTGGAGTTACGTGAACACATTAGCGGAGCTGTGCGCAGGGTGGTTTTGGTATGTCGCTCAGCTTGTTGTTTCAGCTCAATGCCTCTCTGTGTTAGCACTTTCTGGTAGAGCTTCCTTTTCATTTCCTTCTCGTGGTCTGAATATGGCAGTGAGCGGGGAGGGCATGCAATTTTTGAGTGAGTAATTATACACTACAAAGGCATTCCAAATGATTGAATAATTGTGTAATCAAGTTACTTTAAGTCATGTATTATGTGCCTGATAGACAGAAATTGCTCTTTCCTAAAAATAGCATTTTAAAAAGAGAGCACACACTATATTTTGAAGCTGCATTTCTTAGGATCTGCTGAATGTTTTTTAAAAAGAAACAAAAAAGAAAGTGATAAAATGCTAGTCTTGCTGTCTTAAAAATTGCAACTGATCTTTGGCTCATCAAAGCAAATGATTTGCTTAATATGGGTCTTGAAGTATGCACCAAGCTCGCTTTTCTGTTCTCAGCAGAGAGGAGCTATAGTCTAAAAGTTAGTCCTAAAACAGGCAGCATGAACTCCGGCATCCAGCATGCAAATGGTGAACGTGGCCTGGGGTGTTCGCTGGGTTTAGAAGAGGGGCCCGCTGGCTCCGCAGACCCCCTGGCTGGGTCTCCAGCATGGTGCTGCCTGTGCTTTCCTCCCTCCTCTCATCTTCCTCCTTTCATATTTGGACTGCAGCTTCGTCTGCCTCCAGGCACACACGTTTTCATAAAGTGAAGGAGGTTTTATAGCACGTGAGCTTGTATTGAACAGTTACCTGGCTCTTGTCCTCTTCCTCCTCTTGTTTCTGATTAGATGCTGTGAACAAGAACCCTTGCATATGTGTTTGCATTTATGAGCATCAATAATAATAATGAGCAGATGCTTATTATTGCTCATAAGCAAATGCTCATTTTTATTATATTGATGTTTCTGTTCTTTGTATTATTGACTAGGCTGTGTCCTGTCTGGCTTGTGAAACCACCTCATGGCTGGTGGCCTGAAGTCAATTTATTGCTCTTGAGTTGTGCTGTGCTACTCGGTCATGATTTCTGCCCAAGTTCATATGTGGTAAATGCTGTGAATTTGATCTCCTGGATGCGATCTCAGCTGTCTAAGCTAGCTTGGAAATTACAACCAAAAATTAAGGACAAACATTGGAAAACCCATCCTAGTACCATGCAACTAAATTTCCTGTTAATTAGGAAATGTAGCTGTGTTCTGGGAACATCAGTTAGTGCTCTGCTGCTCCCTGGTGCTGGCTTTACCCACAACTGCCCTTTCTCCTTGTTCCCCTTTGGCAGAGCATGCACGAGGTCGTCCTGGTCCAGTCCCAGCCATGGCAGAGCCCTGTGGAGCGCTCTGTTTTGGAGTGATGTAGGGCAGATATGCCTCCCTGGAATCTCTTCTAATTCCTTAATTTTCTCCAGTATAACAGTGAGTCTGGCTCTTGCCTGTCCTTAGGATTGAGATCCTCAGAGAAGAGGTGATTTTTCTCAGCTCATGTTTTGAAAAACACTCGCTCCATCTTCGGTGGGGCCCCTCTTAATTATGTAAATGCAGTATTAAGTAAAGAAAAGAGTATTTTGGCTATGTTCTTTGAAACTGAATACTTCAATCCACTTACGCCTAGAACATTTGGTCATTTTTGGAGATTGTGGCTTTGGGCTGCCAGTCCAGACAAGCTTATTTACAAAAGCAGGGGTTTTTTTTTAACCTAAAATGTTAAATTTGTTCTGGGCTATTTCATTGTTCTGTCTAAATATATACAGAGAGAATATGTTTAGATGGGTTGTTTGAGTGTCTGTGTTAAGTGGATTTTTCTGGACAGTTCTTGTCACTTTGTCACCTTTGGGGAGGGCAGGGGGGTTGGTGTATTTTTAGGTGGCAGTTTGGCAGCTGAACAATAGTTTCTAATTTCTTCTCATCTTCTATAGAGAACCAGATCAAGCTGGGACTATAGCCTGCTCATTAACAGACTTAACAAAAAATGCTTGCAAAATCTTGTCCTAAAACTGTTAAGAGCTAAAGAGTTACGCAGTGCAATTAGGATGCTGTCATTTCATCTCGGAGACACCAGGGTGGAAAGTGCCATGAAGGGTGGATGTGTGTTACGCTCACTGGCTTTATCAGTTTTGTCTGTGACAAGGGAGCTCGTTTTTGGTTGTTCCTCTTAATGCCCTTCATTATCCCTTTGCTAATGGACTGCAGTGTTGCTGCTTCTCCTTTATAACCTTAGAGTTTGTGGAAGGGATTAGGCTCAACCCGGGCTCTTCACACAGCAGAGGAGGTTTAATCTTTTTAGAAGTTATCGGTGTTGGGCTCACAGATGCTGTGCACACCAGCGTTATGTGACCAGAAAGACTATACTGCAGGATTTATATGGCATAAGAGCCTTGGAAGTGGAAGGAGAACACGTTGGGGGATTGTGCTTGGTTTTATTTTCTAAACAGCTTTGATTTCCCTTCAAAAAAATTATTTGACTGATGATGGCAGCTGCAGGTCAGGTAAGTTCAATGTGTTCAGCAGTAGAAACTGGCTGAATTATGGCTGTATTTCTATTGAATGGGATTATTTTTCCATGGGCCAGGGCAAATAGAACTTGGGGAAGGGGCTGAGCTTTATAGTTTCTAACCATGGGGGCTGTGGTGAGAAGCAGAGCCTTTCAGTGCCTCGCGTGAACCCCTGGCAGCCTGCTTTGGGAAGCCTTTCTGAATGTGTTACAGCTACACTGGAGTGAAATATGTTCCAGTTCAGTGAGGAAAAGATAATTAAAATGTCAGCCAAGGCCTCTGTATGTGTCATTCTTAGCTTTGGGGTGTATTATTTGTTGAAAGTAGGTTGTAACATCTTGCTATTAAGATGATGGTCACTTGGCAGAGATGAACCACTGGACTTCGATAGTTTTCCCTGTAAACACTGTATAGTTCTTGTCACTACTGGACCAGCAGAGCAGCTTGTTCAGAGATACTGTATTTTATGTGTGCTTTGGTAGGAAAGCACAAATTCAGCTAGCAGTAATGTCTGTAAACAACAATTCTCTTCTTTTTATTTCCAAGGAACCTTGAGCCAGTAACGCAGCTGTATGTCAGCGTGGATGCCAGCACCAAAGAGAGCCTGAAGAGAATTGATCGACCCCTCTTCAAGGATTTCTGGCAAAGGTTTCTAGACAGTTTAAAGGCCTTGTCTGAAAAGGTACCTGGTTAAGAATGTATTTTTAAATATTTTTTTTCTTCATTCTGCACCTGACATACTCAGGACAAAAGTAGACGACTTGAGAGGCTTAAGATGGCCTGTGGAGTGGGTTCTGGATGTGTTGGGAGCGTATTTATGGGTTTTCTACATTAAGGTGTATGAAGTCCAGCAAGTTCGATCAGTTTTCCATGTGAAAAATTTAATCACAAAAGGAGAGCAGAATGTGTGTCAAATGGGACAGTAAACTCTGCTGTGAATCTAAGACGCTATGAGAGATTAAGAGATTACAAAATAATAAAAGATTTCCTAATGAAGCATTTACACTGAAAGCAGGCTGCTGAAGGAGAACTGGAAGTTCTGGGAAGCCTAGGAAGAGTCATAAATCCTCATGTGGCACTTAGCATTGGTTCTCAAAGGTTCCCTTGAAACTGCACTACATAAAGGACATTAAAATGTGTGTGCTGGAGTTTGTTAGCTCTAGTCACCTTCTTGCTACATAGAAATCTGCTTATTTCTGGAAGGTTTACCCAAAACGGTAGATCTGAGCATAATACAAGGGTGACCCTTTACACTGTCAGTGGTTTGTAGCAGTTTGTGTGCATCTGAGACAGCTGAACAGTGACCTGAAGGCCCATGGGATCATGTCTGCTGCTGTCAGCTCAGAACTTAGTCTACTGTGTAAGAGTTTTTGTAATAATTAATGAAGCACTCGTGGTCCCAGTGTCCCATGAATTAATAAGACTAGTGCTTCATGAGTATGTCTTCCGTTTTATTTACTGATACAGCGCTCTGATGGAAGCAGGTACTTCTGTTTACCGATTTGGCAGAAGGTGACGTGTTACCTGCTGAGATGAACAGACAAGAGAGACTGTTTCATTTGAATAATGAGTTTTTCTGCCTTCTGAGATGACAGTGTTGGGCCATTTTCTGCCAAATGTACTTACATTAGTAGATCTGGGAGACTCAGTGTAATTGAGTGACACTTTCTTCTGCAGAGGCATGTGAGTAGCTTGGTCAAGCTGTTGGCATGCAAGTGTGTCGGCTGATCTTGTTAAGCAAAATCTCAGGCCAAACTGAGCTTGGTGAAATCAGGTACAAACTTACTGAGCTCTCTGTGTGAGTAGAGGAGGCTGTGGAAAGAAGGGGAGCTGAAATAGCGAAGGCAAAAATATTGAAAAAGTCTTTTGGGAACTTGCTTTTGCCCATTATTTCTTTCCTTCTGCCTCTCTTGACCCTGGGTGGATATGGTTCATTCATTGCTGTGTGTTGTCAGAAATTTCCTTGCAAAGCATTGAAGGTGAAAGTATTGGCAAGTCTGTCCATACAGCTAAATATACTCTGGTCAAGGTGAAGAGGAGAGGAAAAAGAAGCTCAACTAGCAGGTGCATTTTCTCCTCAAAGCAACTGCACTTTGAAGGGTCCTTGAAACACTGATAAAGCAAGAGCCAATTAATAGTTGCTCCAGTTGGTAATGCACTGTTCTGCCAGCCCCTGCTCAGCTGCGTATCACATCATCACACGCAGGGGACAGCAAGAAGTCTTGGGGAAGCTGCTGTTTGTTAGGTTTTTTCTCTTAATGTTATACATGGTTGTGGTACCCGAATATTATCTTGAACTGCTTCTGGACAGAAGCACCTCTATGTTTTCCTTCTGAGCGCATTGCCTGGTGTTCGTGTGTGACATGAAGCCCCATTCTGTAGGACTGTGATGAATGAAAGGTGGTGAAAGCTAATGCATCTGGTGATTCTTGAGAAATACAGCTCCTGTTTCGGAAGAGGCGGGGAAGTGCTGATGCATTGTGTTGGGAAAGTGGTGCTAATATATCTGGAAACAAAATACAAGTCCCATATTTTCACACTGCCTGACAAACCATCCAGGCTTACTCAGATCTCCTGAGACAAGGTGATACAAGTCACTACTAATAAGAATCATGGATAGGTTTGATCTCTGCACATTTAAAAAGTAAACAAAAATGGGTGAAAGGACTATTTAAAAACACAAGCTGTACCTTGCTGTTCCTGCAGTGTTACTCTGCGTGCTTGTGTCTGCTGGCTGTCCCTGGGGCTCTGTCCTCAGTGCTGCAGGGATGAGTAGCTAGAGACAGGTCCTGCTGCAAAATGTTGATAATCCAAATAGATGGGTGGGAGAAAGGAAGAGGAGAGGACATGGTCCTAGGTGAGAAAGGAGTGAGGATGTTCTTCTTGGTTGTTCCCTTTCCTACCACCAAAAAGCAGGCTGATTCTTGTTAAAAATAGAAATGGAAGGGCCTGAGCAAAGAGGTGAGTTTCAAATTCGTTGCCCTAGTGAGAGGTAGTTATACTGAGAATGATTTTAACTGAAGTTCTGTGCAAAGTTCTTGAGCCCTTAATAAAGGAGTGAATTTAATAATGAATTGTTCCCAGTATGATTTGACAGCATCATACAGCATGTTGGTGACTAGTTGCTACAACATTTTTCAAAGGAAGTTCAGGAATAAAAGAAAAACAATCTTTTGTGATATTTCTTTCTGCAACAAACAACAAGAAATCCCTCTTTGTCCGCTGCTATTTGGAGCAAGTTTTGTCCTTTCTAGAGTGATTCTCATTGAGATGATCTTCATGTTAAATTTCCTATGCTGCGAAATGTTTCTTGAGAGAGGAGTTTATGTTATACAGCAGGTAGACTCCCAGAACACTCCATTTGTTTCTTGTCATGTGTCTTCCACCCTCCAAATTAAATTGAGAGGAAAAAGACAGACGTTAAGATGTGCAATTTAGAATGTGCCCTTTCCAAACGTCACATTTGAGAAGTCTTGTAGTCTTGTCCTCTGACAGCCTTGAGCTCATCAGAACGATTGAGGTGACTTGACTTGATAGACAAGCGCTTGGAGGAAGCACTAAGGATGTGAATCCTTACTCTCATCATAAGGATGACAAATCTCTGTTCCAGTGGTTGAAAGGCATTTCTTCTAGCCATTGCTTCTTCACGATGCTATATCCAAATGAGAAATGAGGTACAAGTTAATAATGAGGGTCCAGAAGCTCAGGAGGGAAGAGGTAGATTTTCCACCCCTTGAAGTTTTATGATCAAGTGGATGCTTTTTTTTTTTCCAAAAATACCATTAACCAAACATGTGCTGTCAGAGCAAGAAAATAAGGAATTGGTGTTCTCTGAGCTCTCATCCACCAGCAGGCAGACTTGTGATCCATTGTGTTTTGACTTTGTGCTCAGTTTCCCTCAGTGTTACTAGACCAGATTCTGTAGGTTGAGAAATTTTGAAAACTGTTGTTCTTATTGTTGTCGTCCATAAATCACCAAGTATCTTCCCAAGCGATAGGGATGTTGACTGAGACAAATGGGAACCCCCCACTGAGTTGCTGATAACTTAAGTGGGGATACAATGACCTAATATGGCAAAAGTCCTTACAGATTTCTACCCAAGCAGTTCGAAAATAACTGGAGAAAAGGTGGTGATGGACATACCAGCAGAACATGCCCCGTTTGTGCTTCAACACTACATTGCAACATCTCTGAGCATGCTTTTTTCCACCTGTTGAGAGAGTAAGACAAGTCTTGAAGCAAGTGGTGGCTGCTCCATGGATGTTCATGGTCTTGATGAGCATTGGGGAAAAGGTCCCTGGTGTTGCTCTTGTGCTCTGAGGAGCACTCTTCCAACCTTGACGTGGTGTGACCTCTTCTGTCTTTATCTTCTTGACTTAATCATGATGAATCCTGTCCAATCTGCTTGATACACTGTACCCTATAGTACTTGCTGTGCTGCCAGACACCAAGTAGGCATTGCTGAACTGCTTTAACTTTCAGGGGATGGGTGCCAATGTTCTCCTAAACAGATTGGAGCCGTGCACAAAGCAAACGGGGAAAAAACCCTTTAGGTTAATAGATGTTATGGCACTGCAGGAACTGATGATGAAGCAGAACCTTACCCTTCCTGTCCTTCTAGGAGGGTCACAAAAAGCAAAAGAAACAGCTTATTGGCACTTTTTGGAGTTTGGTTAGACTTGCGTCTTTAGACATCATATGCAACTCTTGCTTTAGATCTTGGGTAAAACCTTGCCCTCAATTTTTTTTTCCTACTTCAAGGGAATTAAGATTTCATAAAGGAACAGGGTCATGGCTCTGTGGGCGAGGTGTAGCAAATGCGTCTCTCTCCTGCCCCCCCTTCTTTCTTTTCCTATTAAAAAAGGACCAAAAAGGAAAATCCTTAGCTCTGCTTGTCCTAGGATATTACATATTTGACAGTGCATGGATTTGGCGCCTGTGGCTGTGTACTCCTTGCTGGAAGGTGCTAGAGATGGTTTGTCCAGAGAAAGGCATGAAATATAAAAAACGTATCCTATTACCGTATTCCAGTTCTGCGTTTGCACGGTGCTTACAGGTAGTTCCTCTTCCATTTCTGGATGATGAAGATGCCAGCATACATATTTAAACATTTTCAGGCTTGCATCTGGTGCTGTTTACTTTAGTCTTTTTTTTCTCCAATGTGATCCTTTCTTCAAAGTTATCCTTGGCTTCTATGTGATTACAAAGTTAATATAAATACATTGAGTTACATCTTAAGCACGTTTTAGTGCTTATTATATAATATATGACAGTAATAATTGCTTTTATGAAAAGAGCACACTTGATTTGCATGGAGATTATTTATGTGGTTACTGGGGGAGGGGAGCTGGTTTGTAGAGCCTAGTCTCGTGTTTCTGAGCTAAGTGACTTTTTAAGGAGAATTTAAATGTAAAATTTGCAACAGATGTTAGAATCGGTAATCAATTTTGCCACTATAAATTTAGAAGAATTTGACTCTTCTGCACAGTAAATGCTCTCCACCAGCTGTGTGCTTGTTTTAATGGTTTTGCTAATGAGACTTCTGGCGTAAGTCTTTTGAAATGCAATATGATGAGTGTTACAAAGGTACGATGTTTAATATTAAGTTATTGTCTCTGAAATACATTATCTCCTTTCAGTTTAGCTTACAGGAAACAGCAATCCAAATGAGGCTTCAGCAAGATTCTTGGCTGCAGAGGGAGTGAAATCTTATTTCTTCTGTCTGTTCCAGTACCTCTTGGTTTGCTTGCAGGCAAGAAAGGAGGAAAAATGTTCATAAACACACTTCACTATCAAAATGATGTGTTATTCCAAGCTGCTGGTTGTTAATATGTGTCTTATGAAGACAGGATAGTGAGGCTGGGGGGAAGGCAAGGTGTCCCTGGGCACCCAGCGAGCCTGAGGCAGAGGTGGGGGCAAAATCTGTGTTGTCTTAGTCCTTGACCAATGTTTTGCCCGTTATCCCACATCAATCCACTTCTCATTACTGCCTGGTGCTTTGGAGTAGCCAGGCCCATTGGATATTCGTTTGCTGCTTGTTCTTGCCAGGGAGCAGTTACAGCCACAGAGAGGCTGCCCAGCTGCCACCCTTGTGGTTTGGTAGAAGGCACTTCTCCCCCTTCCCATGTCTTTTGGAAATGGGCTCCAACCGATGAAGTGTGAATGGGAGAAAGAGGGCCCTCCTCCTCCTCTTCCAAGTTCACCCTTCTCTTTCACTCCTTAGCTAGTACACATTATTTAGCTTGCCTAGCTTTTCTGCTACTTAACATTTAAGAAGCATTTGGTATTCTTACCCTTTATTAGACACGATCTTTCTTTTGCCTTGAGCTCTTCCTTAGAGACTGCATGAGAGATGCCAGACTTGGCTTTTAGAGAACTTGGTTCAAATGAGTCTCTCTTCCCCCTTCCAGCCCTTCTGTTATTTATTAACCCAATCACTAGCAAAGGGCTGCTCTGCTCCCTGGGGCTTGGCTTTGGGAGCCAGAACTCCCAGCTACCCCAACAGGCTCCATGGTCTTGGGGGCGTCTTCTCATTTTTTTCATTCTTTAGTTGTGAAACAGAGCAGTAGTCTTCATGTAAAAGCACCCTAAGAAGACAGAGCATATGTGTGTTTTTATGTGAACTCTTAAAAAAGAAAGAGCGAGCCTAAAATTCTGCTTGTGGCAACTAGGCAAAGGAAACTTGTATCTGCACTTTACTTTTAAAACATGTTTTTATTGAAGCCTATAAAGTTGAAGTAACTGGGCCAAATGCCATAGATTGGGATTGTGCAGAGCATTGCATAATATTCCATTCTGCTAAATGCATTAGCTGTTGGATTTCTCTACTCACTGACCGATTATCAATGGCTCTAGCATGACGATTCAGATAAGAAGCGTTTATTGGGTTCATTGAATCTATTCATTTGACAGTTCAGGAAAGATGAGCTGACAAAGTATATGCAAGAGTGATGTATTTTCTCATCTTGGACAGTGAGTGTATAACTGAGGTGAAAACACTGCAAACAAGAAAATGAATTTTATGGGAATGTGGTACCGGGTGTGCTGGTACCCCTCCGAAGCAGAGGGAACATACTCATGGACTCGTGCAAGGCAAATAAAATCAGGAAGACTTACTGCTTTGGAGGGGTGAGAAGTCCTCTTGTAAGGGGCTGGCTGTGATGGTCTGAGTAGTGCAGGTGTCTTTGGATGACAGAGGCCAGGCTGCTGGGTCCAGGCTTGCAGAAGTAGCTGAAGTGACACACAGACTTGGTGCCTCAGGGCCATTCAGCACTGCCTGTCATCTGGTGGAGTGGGCTCTGGGAAGGCTCTCCTCTGTTTCAGGGTGAGATTGATGTGCTTGGCTCAGACTGCTGCTGAAGGTGATTTGAACTAATTTAGTTGGTTTGGGGCTGAAGCAGCTGAGGAGAGCTTTGTCTCTTCCTCCAGTTCTCCTTTAGGGCAGAATCCTGCAGCGGGTAGGTGCTAGTAGAGCTCAAGGAAAGGTCATGTCTTCGGTGCTCTGCTTGTCAGTGATCTTCTTCCTCAGCTCCCGTTTCAGTTTCTTGGGGTTACCTGAGTGCTAGCGAGAGCAGAATCTGACCCTAAACTTCCTTTGTCAGATTGACATTTAGCAATAAACCAGCTCGTGTAAAGAAGTGCTGCTTTTCCTTGTTGCATGTAGCTATTTGTGCCTTGGCCCTGTTCCTTTGTATGGCTCTCCTCCCCTTAAAAATCCAAAGGGAGCTGGTGTTGTAAGTTGGGTAACTAACTTTGGACGCTTGTTGGTGGGTGTAAGTGATGGTTGTGATCAGTGGGGTAGTCTGTGACCTCCCAAACCACGTGCCCCATCCGTCGTTCCCGTAGCTGCTGAAGTTACCCATCTGGAGCCTTGTTGACTTGCAAGTTGTGTGCTTGAGAGCCAAGTCCTGTATCTTCTCCTTGGATGAAACTGCTGTTAGATTTGCCAATGTAAGAAATGCAGGAACTACAACACACGGATTCAGAGTCTCCTCTGAAGCTGCTTAATTGCTGGAGCATCTTTCATATAAATTTGTGGAGTGTATTGTCTTGTCCATACTTGAATACAGAAAGCCAGTAATTAGTAACAGTGACAAAAGGTCAAAGCAAACTGGCAAATCAAAGGTGATTTGTTTTTCATTTTTCCACAATTAATGCCTTTGTGATGGGTAAGATTGGCTTCTCTCAAATTTGTTCAGCCATTTCTAAGTGCAACAGTTGGGTGCAATTACTGTGCCGACTAATTTGGGGATCTCCCCTTCTTGTTATCCCAGAAGAGCACTTGGCTGCTCATAAATCTGTTTGGTGGAGGAACTGATATTAGGTGCACTGTAAGTGATCTCGTCTAACTGCTTAGTTCTAAAAACAGAGGAGAATAGAGAGCATAGGTGGTGATGAGCCCTGGAACTGGAGAGTTGATGATCCATAGCACTAATGCAACTGTTTACAGACCTGCAAAAATGTGTGTCTGCTTCATTGCATTTATCTCATTCTGGCTTTGTGTACTGAAATTTGCTTAACAATCTTGAGGAGCCTTATTTCCCTGTAGGGCTCCTCTGAAGAGTCCAGCTTTCTGTGGAAGTAGGAAGATCTGAAGGCTTTTCATAGAGACTATATCTCTAAAAAAAAGCTTTAATTCGAGATGTCGGAGTTTCAGGTAATGTCAAGCATGTACCCCTGACGGCAGGCTTGTCAAGTGGGAGTAGAAGTTGCACTGTGCATCCAGAGACACTTAGGACTTTGTTAAAACTTTTGTTGTGATTTTTTTTAAGAAGCAACATAATTTTTAAATCCATATATCAGGCTCATGAATGCCTTTGAAATGTGCAAGATTTTGTTATTGTTACAGATTGGACTCACTCCTTTACAGAAGGTAAAGACTGCATAGCATAGCTATCTTATTCGTCCAGTGTTTGCTAGGCAGTGTTCCTGCCAAAGGCTCTGGCCGTGCCGGCAGTTGCCTGAGTAGAAAGTTGCCATTTTTGTTCAGGCTGTCAGAGAGGCAGATATGTTACAGTTGTGGAAGGTGGGTAATTAACAGTTAAACCTGTGCCTCGGTGAAGCTAAGTGAGGAGGTGGAGCTCATCAGTAGGAAGGCATGGTGCCTCATGCCTGAGGTTTGCATTCAGGCAGGTCTGTGAAGCTGGCTGCTCTGCAGGAACGGGACCTGGCAGTTAGACCCTCACGCTAGCCCTGGTTTTTGCCATGACTTTGGATTACTTCTACAATCTGTTTTAAGAGATTCATTCTCTTTTCTTCTTTACCCAGCTTCTGTTGCATTGAGCAAATCCCTCTGATTTTTCTGCAAAATGCTCCATTTTCATGCATTGCTTCTGTTGCAGTTGTCTGGGGAACTGACTTGCAAGTCTGATGGAGCAATATTGCACTTCGAGCGAGGGGGGGGGATGGCAGGGTGCTGTAGGGCATATGAGAGCTCTTACGTTTTGCATGATGCTTCAAGACAATCTTATCTGGTAGCTTTCATTGGTGCTCAGTTACTTCATGCTCATGTCTTTGCGCTTGAGAGCACATCAAGCACAGGAGGGGGGCTGAGAAGAGATGAACTTTGCTAATGCCAGTGACTGACCTCCTTAGAGCTGGTGTACATGGGGATGGGTTGTCCCCCCTAGTAGGTATAAGCATTCCAAGTCAGGGATGCAGTCTGTGGTGGTCACCCAGTGGTCGTGGGACATGTAAAAGAGACAGGAGCGATGGCTGCCTGCAGTGGATTGCTGGACGCGTCTTTGCGTGGCTGCAAGGGGACCGGAGTGCTGCACAGAAACGTAGTGGCAGCTCCTTGGCAAGCAGAAGTGATGCTTGCCTTGTGAGCTGCCAGTCTGCAGTCTCTCCAGATGCTGCTCTGTGATGCTGACCCACCTGGGCTGTGAAACTGGAGTAGCCAGGGTGGTAAACTTTCTCAGCAGATGGAAATGATGGGGCAGGGGCTAAGGAGTTCAAGTACTGCTGCCTGCTCAGAAGTGGTGATACTCTACGAATTTTCCTAGAGTATATCTGTAGGGAGTAATCCTCTAAACCAGTGGGAACTGAAAGGAGTCCAGCTCCTTGAGGTTAAAGCTCAGAGGCTAACTGCTCAAAACGAAGAGCCAGATACGAAGCCTGCAGGAGCTGCTAAAAGGCTCCCAGTGCTGCACCTGAACACTCAGGTAGGTGCTAGTGAGAAGTGTTTGGAGGGGGGTTAACAGCAGCTACTGGCAAACAGCTGTTTTGCAGCAGGATTGATCTCCAGACCCTGAGTGTGTTGCAGAGCGTGAGCATTGTCCAGGTGCTGTTCAGGGGCTGCTTTCACAAGCCTGCCTGTGCGGAGCATCATTCCCATGTATGCTTAGATGGGGAATGTCCCCTCTCCACGCGTTGCCTCCTGGCACGTGTCGCTCTGCCCCAGCACCGTGCAGGAGCGCTCTCAGTCCCCAGCTCAAGCTGGAGCTTGACTGTTTAATAGAATGGGCAGTTAAAATGTTTAAAGCCTATTTACCTTTCCATAATGTTTGTTACTTTAGAGCCTAACTCCTGAGTTAGGGCTTTACAAGAGCAGTAGTCTTGCAAGGATTGTTTAATCAATAAGAAATTAATTTATTTCAGACTCCTTGTTCATGTTGTTCTTTGTTAAATGAAATGGGCAGGATTTTCAGAAAATCATGGTGGGGCTTTCAGTTCTATTTTTAGATGCTTTGGACAAAACCCAGAAGAAAAAAATATTATAAATCCTTTGCTTCGCAGACCGCGAGAGTGATTTTTAACGAGGTAATTATGTTTTTATGGCAGATTAATCTCTGCTTTCATCGTTTGACTCTTGAAGTTGCATTGCTGGTTTGTTGTTTCCTGAGATAACGAGTGTCAGTTTATTCTCTTAAATACAATAGCCTGTTCCCAGGCTTCAGCCGAGCCTGTGTGCCGTGCTGTTACTCACGTGTCCGTTGAGTCTGCATCCCTGGCTGCTGCCATCTGTGAGTTATACCCATGGAAGTGCTGACATTTTGTCAAATCATGGATTCTCTCTTTACCTTATGGATGTGATGCCTCTTCCTTTTTCATTATCCTGCAATTCTCACTTAAACCATCATTATTACAGGATTATTTAAAAAATGCAGTTTATTCTTCCTTCCTGTATCCCCCATTGCTGAGCAAAAAGCACTGATTTTGAGGAATATTCTTTTAGAGCCCTGTAAAATTTCAGTGGGATGTTGTTTTCCTGACTGAGATTTCCAGCTACAGAGGTCCATAAGGAACCATCCAAGTCTCTGGCTGTATGTATAAATAACTGCTGGGATGGCTTCAAAATACTGAACACCTGGCAGCTGATGTGGGGGGAGATTGGGTTCCTTCATTGGATCTGAAGAGACTTTGGTGAATGTTCAGTTCATTCTTTAGCCAGAAGCATTTGGCTAAAGTCAGACTGTTTTTAAACTGGTCTTATCCCTATTTTTTTTTTCTACAAATGAATGCCATTCAAGTTTTTTCTTTAAGTTCCCCAATCCGTGTGTTAAGATAGTTTGCACATTACTGTTCAAAGCAAACTTTCCTCCTTGTCCCCTTCTTTGGGCCTCCCCTCCTTTGTCTGTAGTTTGGTTTTAATGTTGTCTTTCTCTTCACTTCCTTGCGCTGCCAGGGTTACAATTGTGCACTATTAAGTGAGGCGTTTGAAATGGTGCCTCTCCAGGACCACCACACCAGGTACCACAGGCTGCCCTCGTCTTTGGCCAAGCAGCCAAGCCGGAGGCACCAGGTCATGGAGCTAGAGGGATGTGACAGCATGGACCTTTAGCTGGGACATGTGCCTCTTTTGGGGAATGTGAAGTGAAAGGAGGCTGTGGGAAGTCCCAGAGGGTGACTTCAGCTTTTCCCCATCATAAGACTGGATCTGAATGCCTCTTCTCTTCCCCACACATGGCCAGACACAAGTATGTTTACCCCATCCTCTTACCTTGCACGCAGAGTGCTGGCCCAGATGAAAGTGGAGATGCCTACTCAGCTTCAATAGGAATCATTTTTATGGTCAGATCAAATAAAGTCAGTGATCCTCCTAGATTTTGCACCTCTTTGGCGAAGGGGCTGTTTTGCAGATGGGATGGAGCCGAGGGGCCGAGCAGGTCGGCTGCTGGCTGAGCTCCTGTGCTTGTCCTCGCTTTGTGTTGAAGAGCGGCAGCCGGAGCTAGACAGAGTGCTTGTCACTTGGTGCTTGCGTGGCAGGTCCCTGCTGCTGCGGCAGCTGCTGCTCTGACCCACGGGACTGCTGCTGTGCTTAATTGGAAGATGCCTGTGTGGAAAAGGTCCTGATCTCGCCTATATTTGGGAGCCTTCACAAGAGCATACCCTGTCAAGCTTCTCGGTTAAGTCCTTTCAAAGTCAGTGGGACCTGGGCACAAACTTGGAGCGTTGCTGAAGGCTTTCATCCTGGTGAAAGGGCTTTTTAGTTATTGCCCACAAGTTCACTTTCTGCTCAGATTTGAGCCCACCTTTGCTTGTAACAACTCCTTGGCGCAGGGCTCGGTGGGAGGGCTACCCAGGCTCGTGCTAATGCTTTTTCTGGCTGTTTGGTGTTAAACATATTCTATTTCCTCAGAAATGAAATATCATCAGGCTGTGTGGTCTGTTTAACAGCAAGCTTGAAGTGGTTTTTTGCTGATTATTTGATATGATTTGTTTTAATGCTATTCTTCTATTTTAAGTTATGTTGCGTTAGACTCTCTTCCCTCGGTATAAATTTTACATGATAATTCCTTGAAACTGCCCTAGAATTATTGAAAAGAAATAAATAATCACTGGAATATTGTTGGTGCTGATTTACAAGAGTAAGTGTATTAAAAACGAGTCCATGGAAAATGGATAAGGAGCAGTCACGGTTCTGGATTTACTTAAGAAAAATGTTTTTAGGGCTCAGAACAAAGCTGTTGCTGTATTTTGTTTTATTTCTAGAGATTTTTAACTAAAACTGATTAATTTCTACTGAAGTGTGAAGCAATAAAGTAGATTACAAGCAATAGGTGGCAAGTACAGGAAGAATGATTATGGAGGGAAATGTGACTCAGGATGCTGGTTTAGGAAGGTAAGATAATGAAATTTGATTTATTTTCTCCTTGGTTTCCAGTCTGGATTGCTTATTCTTGTGCTTCGTACATCAGCAGGACTGCTCGCAGGCTGAGGGGCTTTTCTGGTTTAAAATTCTGGCTTGGGAATTAGTGCTGATGCGGTTGTCTCACTCCAGGATTGTCTTTTTATTTTGAGGCAGAATTTCAAAACTGGTCAATACAAACTGATTTTGTATGATAACAAGAACAGTTATGTAGACTGATTTCTGTCTTTAAAAAAAACCTGGTGCAAACCAAAAGTCCAACTTTCATGTTTCTGTAATTATTATTCATGGTAGTTTTTTGATCTTATTTTCAAGGCTCTAGAAGAATAAGAAATTTCATGTGGCTTTCAGACTTGGCACCTCAGAATAATAATACTTTATAGATACAATTTTGTTTCTTAAGCAAGTATATTAAAACTGAGAGAATTACAGTCTGCTTTCCTCTTTGGCCTTTGTCTAAGGGGACTGACTTGGGATCCAGGTGTCAAGACAAGATGTAGGACCAGTCCCTCATCATTTAGACGCGTACACCTTGTAATTGGTTTTGTTACCTGATTCTCTTGCAAAGAGCAGGAATGGCTTTTGCATGAGAAGATAGTAACAGGTTTGTGGGAGTATTTTAAAAAGTTTTTTAGTTTAAAAAAAAAAAAAAAAAAAAAAAACACAAAACCAAAAAAAACCCAACAAACCCAAACAACCTTACATCCCAGTTTCTTTGGCATTAGAACTTGAATATTGAGCTGGAGCTGGTGCAGGGTCTTTGCTTGCTGCTTTAAAAAGAGGGTGGTGGTGATGAGGTTGGTTTTTCTCCTCGGTCCTAGGGATGACATGGGGACGACTGTTGTGCTGTAAGGTCCTGGGCAAAGACCGAGGGCTTCGGTGCTGATCTGCAGGTAAATGCTGGGGTTGAGTGCTCTCACTTTTCTAGCAGTAAAATCAAAGTTCTGAGCTTTGCTCTGGTTTTACAGCAGAGTAGCTAATGTGTTAATTATCCTATGGTAATATGCACCTTTTTTAGCAATGAAGACAAAGCCTTAACTTGCTTTAAACTGGTGTATTAATAGCAAGTGCTTGAACAATGTATGTTTTTAGTAGGTACCTACGCAGCATAACCTATTCAGGTTTTTTGCTTTAATGACTGTATTAGCCTGAAGAAAGGAAGCTGAAAACTTTTGTGCTCTGTGCTGAGTTAATCTTTGAAGGGAAAAAAAACCTCCTCTGCTGTGCAAATCTGCCCAGCAGAATGCTTTCAGGTGTTGGCAATGTGACTTTTAGGAGGTTGTCATCTCTCCAGTGCCCGTGTTCAGGGCTGCTTGTGTAGTGATAGATGAGCCCGAATGGAGTGATGAGCCCTTTATTTAAGGGGAGGGTCCTGGTTGCCAGAAGAATAGATTAATCTGCTGTCCTTTCAAGGGCACTGAGTCTTTCCCTGATGATGTTCTCCTGGAGCGTGACTGGTGCCACAGCTCATCTGCAGAACTTCTGGGAGCCTGGAGGCTCAGCAGTGCTGGATTCGGGAGAGGCAGAGGTGATCCCCAGTCCTCTTATGGAGAGACTGTCTCCAGGCTGAACTGGAGCGGTTTGGAAAGCTGTGAAATTTGGGGTGTATTGGCATTTGAGATTTCCTTTTGCTGTGTTTTGGATCTCTTATCCTTTGTGGGGTTTTATGCAAAAAGATGTGTTATTGAATGTGACGAACAGATACTTGGCTGCAGGGATTTTTTCTGATTGCATCCCTGTGACGAGTAATTTCCAAGTGTGAAAGTTGCTTTGATATCTTTATTCAGGACTTGCTCACTTGGGCGTTGCATAACCTGAACAAGGGAACCGAATCAAGTCTTTGGAGAGGATGGCTTCTCCCTTCGCAGGGGCTGTCCCTTGGAAAGGGCAGCTCGCCTACTGCTGCCGCGCGAGAGCAAGGAGCCTGCCAAGAGCACCAGCGCTGCACCAGGCTGCGGGATTACACATGCATTTCAGTTTTCAGGCTGTTTTCTTCATGATCAGAGCAGGTCCTTGCCAGCTGGGAAGCTCTGAAAATGTGTCGTGAAGTCAGTTTGCAAGTTGAGCCTTTCATTGAAGGAAATAAGAAATATTAATGAAACTAAGAAGCTGGCTTCTGAACTGGCTTCCTGTTCTTCATCTAATACCGGCAAAGGATCTGTGAAGCTGTGTGAAAGAAAGAGCAATTTCTGTTTAGAGTCTGCACCATAACTTCTCCCCCAAGAGAGCTTTTTCTGTTTAAGCAAAGCAGTGTTTTTGTTGACAATATTTGTTTTGTTACTTGAGTTTCATTATCTGCAAAATATGGATTTATGTTGAGTGGTCTGTGAATGAAATGTCATTTTCTAGCAATAAAATTATTTTATCTATATCTAAGGAAGGTATATGAATGTTCAGAATATCTGGCTTTAAGCTAGTGAGTAGGAATCTGGGTTTTGTTGTGTTTATTTCCAAACAGTAGGACGCTGTTACTCTGCTTTATCAAAAGAGCAAGTTCAAGTGACACAATCCAAGGTAAGGGTCTTGTAGGACCTCAGTGCATGGTTTGGAGGAGGAGGTTTGTCTACTCTTTGTCCCTTCTCCCAGCCTTCTGCAGTCCCATGAGGTCCAGTGCTGCTCCTAACACCTTCCTGCCCTGTCTGGAGAAAGGAGATGCTCCCCTGCCCCAGCTGAACTCGTATCAATCCATCAATCCAGCAAACTGCTCTTTACAGTACGGTTGACGTGTTCACCCCTCCCTCTTCCTCCTGAGATTAGACCTGGGATGTTTTATGAAGAATAATTATATTTGATGTACAAAAAGATGAATGTTGAGGAGGAGGGAATTAAAAAAATGATAAAAAAAAGCAGCCCAAATCCCTCTTGGTTATTGAAGCAAGAAGGGAACACTTTGTCAAACTGACATGTGAATCCTTTCTTTTAACATCTGGACCAGTGGATGCTGGGAGAGCAGTGTCACCTCCTGGGCTTGGGTTCAGTCTGAGGTGTGTTTGGTGGTTTGGCTTTGAGATTTGGCCATCGGCAAAACACACGCATGCAGAAAATGCTCATTTGCAAATGTTATAGGACTAGGAAAATTTTAGGATGGCTTCAAAGGAAAGTGTAACCGCCTTGGAAACGGGCAGAAGCGTCAGTGCTGCTCCATGCTGCTCTGAGGGCTGGGCTTTGCGCCAGGCTCTGCATAACTGGGGCGGCTGGGGGGGTCACCCCGCTGCTCTCCAAGCGGGGCTGCAGAGCTGCCACAGCACCTGGTGTTGTGTTTCAATGTGAGCTGCTGGAGGGGTGCAAGCATGCAGCAGCCTGGCGACTCATCCATGGGCTCACCCGAGTCTCGGCCACCCAGCGGAGGACGGAAAGGAGCCGCATCCCCGTCTGCTGGCCCCAATTGTGACTTTGAGCTCTGGCTGCGGGGCACTGCTGTTGCTGGGACCAGGGCATGAGACACTCTTGAGACAAAAATTTTGAGTGAGAGACCAAGATCTCAGGTCCAGTTAATGAAACTTTTTTTTATAATAAATATCCTTCCCTCACCCCGTTCAGTTTGTGGTTTGGTGTTTTGTTGGGGGTTTTTTGTTTGTTTGTTTTTCCTTGTGCCCTGTTCTGGCATTCAAGGGAAGTAATGCTTTTTGGGGTAGCTTGGAAAGATTTTAGCTAAAGAGTTGCCTGAAGGGAAAATATTGCTTTTCCCCAGGTTGGTTCTTCGTTTCTTTGACCTCATGTCTACTTTCTCCTCAAGTGTTTGGGGCACAGAGGGCTGTTCCCTGTTGATTTGCATTTTTTGAGACCCCATTATAAAAGGGTGGCAGTTGCTACATAGTTTTCAGAATGCAATGAGAGAGAAAGGGCAATATCTCTTTCCTGAGCGTGCTGCCAACACTGATGTGGTTTGTGTCCTCCAAAGCATAAGATTTTTAAAGACTTGAGGGAACAAGTCATAGTGTGGTATGTGCCAAAGTGGTGCTCAGTGTTTTTGCTTCTTTTAAGATATTTCTTGGACAATATTCTGTATTAAAGTACCATTAATAGATCAACTATCACACACAATCCCCAGGAAACTGCATGTGCTATATTTTAGAGAAGTCTGCTGGGATAACCTGAGCAAAGGTTTAGGAGTCGAGGGGTATTTGTATAAAATTGCTCAGTTTCTACCCATATGCTCAGTGTCCTGTTATGGGACAAAAAAACCTCCCATTAACTGACTTTTGTACTTGAGATTTTGAGTTGAGAGTTGGAGAAGTTTATCCGAGCTGGGCAGGTCCCTTTGCTCCCGAGTGTCATGCACTAGCCTGAAGGAACATCTCCCCACGTGAAGGACTTGCAGGACCCAATGCCTGACTCCTCCATCCTTAGCCCTTATTCACCCGTGTGGTGAATGCGCTGTGACACACAGCCGTGCAACAGTTTTGTGTACCTTGCAGAGACAGAGATGACCTCTTGTCTGCTGCTTAGCTGCAGACTGGAGCAGAAGCATTGAGAAGTCCAGCGCAATGATCTGCTGTGGCCCCACGAGGAGACCAGCTGGGCCTGGAATGTGGCCAAAGAGGCTTCATTTGGCTTTTGAGAGTTCACAACTGAAAAAAAATAACCCTTTAATAGTCAGTTATTCTGCTCTGTGATCAGCTCTTTGTAGAGTATGCTCTTCAGCCATGATCTCAGGAAGAGACTGACGATTGCTGCTTGGTGCTCTCCTTTTGCCCAGACTGGGTAAGCATACTCCGTGCTCAGAGCAGAGGGTTGCGTTGCAGTGAGGATGCATCCTGCTTTCCGTGCAGACCTGCAGGCATCGTGCCATATAACTGCTCTGATGAACTCCATGTTTTTCATAGTATTACTTTAAAAGTTGTTCTGACTTCCCCAGCCTTGAATAGATTTGTTTCAGCATTCTCAACTGCTCTTCTCTCTGTGCTCCCAGCTCTTCATTGAGGTCTGAATTGCTGGTTATTTAACCTCCCTTGATTATAATTTGAGGGGTGGTTGGGCTCCCACTTGGGCTGCAGTTAGGCTGCTTGGTTGCAGTATGTGCTGTCTGTTGCCCTCCCAAATTGTTGTTTTGTGCCGATGATTGCCCGATCTAAGGGAAGCTTCTCTAAAAGCTGCTCCTTCTTCATGGAGGTGGTCTGCATGCTGCCCTTGGTTCTCCTCCTGAAAGGCACTTCAGAAAAAACTAAAACTCCTAGATGGGCAGGATGGGAGCTGTCGAGGTGGGAAGGCACCTCTGGAGATTGTCTAGACCAACCTTCCTGCTCAAAGCAGAATCAGCTCAGTGGGTGGAGTGCTGAATATCTCCAAGCATGGAGACTCCTCAACTTCTCCAGGCAACCCCTTCTGGTGGTGTTCAGTCACCCTCCCTGTAGAAACTTCATTTAAAAAGGCAATTTTCTGTGCCTCAGCCTGTGCCCATTGCCTCTTGCCCTTTCCCTGGGCATCGCTGGGAAGAGTCTGGCTTCATTTGCTTTGCTCCCCCCATCACGTACTTATTTATGAGGGCATATTCTCTTGTTTTCTTTCCCATCTCTTATTTTCCTTTGCCACCCGATGGGCACATGCAGTCCTGCTGGGCCCCAGAAGTGCCCCTTCCTGGGAGGCTGATCGTCTGCAAAAAGAGCTTTTTGGCATAAAATAGATGTGGTTCCATGCCCTCAACTTTCACCTGTTTGAAAGGCTCGTTATCATATTAACTTTTTCTTTTCCACTAATGTTATTCTGATGGCTGTCTGAAGTGAAATAATGGTTGCTTTTCCTGGAAACGCGGGGCGTAAAGCGTTGCAGTCTGGTTTTATATCCTGATGGCTTAGATCATTAAATTCTTAGGGCTTAAGCTCTTATTTCTTGTTTCTCAGTGCTTGTAAGGGGATCTCCTGGGGCCCTATTGTACAACCAAATACAAATAATACATTAATAAAACAGGATTGTGTATTTGTACTGCCAGCAGTCTGTAAGGATTACTTGTATATAACATTTTGCGGTATTAAGCCCTGAGCCATTTTGATCTGTCCTTTCTACCACTTTGAAAAAAAAGTGGCTTTTCTCTCTGCTCAGACAACACTTGAGAGATGTTGCCCTCTGGAAAGAGGTTTCTTCAGTTGCAATATTAATTTCTGATTTTTCTACATTTTTTCTGTATCCCTTTGGCAGTGTTTTAGTTTCTTTACCTGTTTCTTTTGCCACTGGTCATGATTAGTTAATACAGTTTTTGTGATAGTTCAGTTATTGAAGTGGTGGATAATATACACAGACCGCAGTTCTAACTTGTCCGTTAGTGTTGCCCTATGGGGGGAAAAGCCCTTTCAATGCACTTGAAGTACTTGAACTTTAAAGTTAGACTTCTAAAATGATCTAGGATGTATATTGGAGAGTATTAAAAATGAGATTTAAGCAGGAAAAAACCCCTCCCTTCATGTAGGTGTTCATTGCTGTGAGAAGAAACGCTTGCTGAAGCATTGTACTTAATGTATGTTAGAAAATGTTGTGATAAAAGTAAACTGATAAGGTTTCATCCCCTCCGCAAAACTGTTCTTGCAGTATTGCATTTACTCAGCTCTGCTAGCACTCCTGGTGCGTTCAGCCTGTCAGCGTGAGCTTCGAGCCATTTTTTGGCGGCATTTTTATGTTTAGTCCCTCTCCAGAATGAGTGTAAAATAAATATTTTTTTCGCAGGAAAAGGGTTTCCATGCCTCAGCCCAGTTTCAAAGTGGGAGAGAGAACAAACAAACAGTTATAAGAACAAAGCACAGAGAGTGATTAGGGATTAGCCCCTAAAAAACATTTTTTTAGACTAGAGAGGGAAGAAGTGAGGTGGTCCCTGCACTTGCAGGCACAGAGATGCTGGGCAGAGGGTGTCCCTACTCGCCCTGGCTTGCAAGGTGACAAGTGACTAGACTTCAGACACCAGAGGAAAGGGGAGGGAGTGCTGGCAGACTGCTTGATGGTGGTCATTGCACATGGATGTCCTCTGCCAGCATAAGATTTTTTTTTTGCAGATGTTTGTATTTTTGGAAAATTTTTGCCGGTCCAGTTGGGTTTTGGTCACATCTGTGTGCATGTCCCCCTGCTCCAAGCCAGAAGTAGCTGTTGGTGGCTATATGCCAGCTTTCCACGTCGCAACCACCAGCAGCATTCATGTTGCAACCTCCCTTTGTATTGGTGGCAGCCACTGGGAAGCAGGGCAGCTCTTCCAGTTGCTCTCAGTAATTCGCTGCCTCCCCTGAACCTTCCCCATCTGCTCTGGCAGTTGCAGGGATGATTTGGGAAGCACCCAGGAGTGCATAAAAGAAGTCTACAAGTGCTGGAGGCTGTGCCTGTGATCCCAGGAGGAGGCAGGACTCTGTAGGGTCAGTCCCATGTTTATGAACCCCAGGGGACCCCTGTCCTCTGCATTGGCAGAGGATTGAGCCACATAGAATCATAGAACCATTAAGGTTGAAAAAGAGCTCTAAGATCATCAAGTCCAACCATCAACTAACACCACCATGACTCCTAAACCAGGCCCTGGAGTGCCACGTCTACACCTTTTTTGAACGCCTCCAGGGTTGACGACTCCACCACCTCTCTGGGCAGCCTGTTCCAATGCCTAACCACTCTTTCAGTAAAGAAATTCTTCCTGATGTCCAATCTAAACCTCCCCTGACGCAACTTGAGGCCATTCCCTCTCGTCCTATCGCTAGTTTCTTGGGAGAAGAGTCCAGCACCCGCTTCCCTACAACCTCCTTTCAGGTAGTTGTAGAGAGCGATAAGGTCTCCCCTCAGCCTCCTCTTCTCCAAACTAAACGGCCCCAGTTCCCTCAGCCGCTCCTCATAAGACTTGTTCTCTAGACCCTTCACCAGCTTCGTTGCCCTTCTCTGGACACGCTCCAGCACCTCAGTGTCCTTCTTGTAGTGAGGGGCCCAAAACTGAACACAGTACTCGAGGTGTGGCCTCACCAGTGCCGAGTACAGGGGCACGATCACTTCCCTACTGCTGGTCACGCTATTCCTGATACAAGCCAGGATGCCATTGGCCACCTTGGCCACCTGGGCACACTGCCAGCTCATGTTCATGTGTAAGAGCAAGCAAGAAACCTTCCTGCATGCTGCCCCCTGGAGAGCTGTTCCAGGGAGAGAAGTCCCAGCGATGGCCGTAAGCTGAGCAT
This sequence comes from Fregata magnificens, assembly GCA_013389945.1. Classification (NCBI taxonomy): domain Eukaryota; kingdom Metazoa; phylum Chordata; class Aves; order Suliformes; family Fregatidae; genus Fregata; species Fregata magnificens. The sequence continues at coordinate 127,045 of WAAD01017454.1, forward strand.
TCGTGAATAAGAACCAAGTGTGTGTTTGTTTCTTTAATAATTGTGTGTGTTAATCTTTGCAATTTGATTTCATCCATTTTTAATAGAATAGAGTTGGATTTCTTTAAAATATATTGCTTCCACTATATTTTGGGAAGAAACATCAGCTGCAGGCAGTCCCCTCCAGTGTGGTCTCCTGTGGGTTGTAGATGTTTGGCACATTCTTCTGCTGGCAGGGATGGAGGGGTGAACCAGTGTGACTCCCCAAAAATACAGAGTGGTCCTCTGAAGTCACAGTGCAGCACTCCCAGAGTCATCTCCCTCCAATCAGTTGACTTCAATTTCTGCTGCTAAGATGCTATTCTTTTTTTTTTTTTTTTTTTTTTTTTTNGTGGTCCTTTCTAGCCTTTAGAAAATGTTTTTTGTCCTTTTGGACATCTCATAGAGGAACTGAAACTTGGGAGAACACATGGTGGCATTTTCTAAGCTTGCTCCAAGGAATGTGGCAGTACCATAAATGACACTTGTCACAGGTACGTATGCCACGGTAGCAGATGTCTTCCTGAACTGCCAGCACTTCAGTTACCTAAAGATCTTGCCCTCGCTGCTCAGCAGAAGTGATGTGCAAAGCTCTAGTTGATCCACTTCACACTTGGGCTAGGTATAAATATTTTTTCATTAATCTATAGGAGCTTTCCATACATCTATTGATATCATTCACTATCCTTAATTCCAGCACTTGAGACCAGTTTCTGCCTGGTCCAGTCTCCTGTCATGTTCAGGTTCCCCAAATAGCAAATGTCTGCTGTCTGAAGATCAAGTGGATTTTCTAAGACTTTCATCCCACAAATGGATTTCCTGTATTTTATTTCTCTGTGTTAAGGTTGAGATTTTCTTCTTTTTTCCTTTTTTTTTATATCCTCTGCTGCTGCAGAGTATTCAGCCAGCGGTGGCGATGCTGCTTGTGCTGGATTTAACAGGATGTGCTGTCCCACTCGCTGTGTGCTCATTGCCAAGCTCCATTTTCTATGCACGAGAGAGATGTCCAGAAATCTGGTCTTAATTTTAGCGCAAAACCATCCTGCCAAAAAAAGACACCCCTACAGGCTTTGCTTTGTGGTGGGCTCCCCACTCCGATGATTGCACTGGGGACCTGACCTCCCAGTCTGAGGACTGGGTCTGGATCAGCAGCCTTTGGTAGGGGCTGGTATTAAAATATGATTTTTATTTACTGTTGCCTTGAAGCTGCCTGCATTTGTTTACCACTGTGAGCTGACCTTTGGGGAGACATTTCTCGATTAATTGGGTGTCTAATCACTTCAAACGATTGACAGGCCTGTGTGTATTGGAGTTTTTTGCCTTGTTAGATATTTTCCCTCTGGTTTCTTCTTTCCCTGTTATATGGTAAATGATGCATTTATTTTTTGTATTAGTTTCTTCATTGTTTTTCTCTTTAGTAATTAACTGTTGACTTCATACTCGCCTGTTGTCTCTTGGCCTGAACCTTTCTTTTGCCAATCCATTCAAATCATAAGACTCTCTTGTTCTTAAATATGTGCTTATATGCTATGGGTAAAGTAGAGGCCAGCTATTTTTAATTCTTGTAACATTTGGCCTTCAATAATCATACTCTCAATAATTCTTTAAAGTTACTCTCTACAGACTTTTTTTTAAAAGAAGCTCTACCTTTAATTATTTTCTCAAGACACTGACTCCTTGTCAGAGGTATCAAATCCTCGCTTGTGTTTATCCCCTGGAGAACTTTGCAGGTTTACCTGGTGCTTTAGGTTCCCAAGATGACAGGCAGCAGGTAGGTTGGGATGCTTCTGCCTACATTGGGTTTAGTTCTCTGTACGTATGTACCCTAAAGACCTGCCCCTGGCTGTGTTCAGATGTTAGTGGGAGGAAGAAGATGCTCCTGTTTTTTATTTGTTTGTCCTCTAGTTATTTGTTAGTAAATGATCTGGAATATATTCATAGCAAACTGGTGTAGAAAAAAAATCCTCGTCCCCTCCCCCCTGTGGAAAACACAGAAATGTGTTTTAGGTAAGTGATGTTTTGATTTTTATACAGAGGGCAAAATTCACTTATGTGGTATGTAGGTCAGAGGCTCTGAAGAAGTAAAAAGTGGCTAGATTGGGGATTGGTACTGGGAAGTGCAGTTTTATTTGGGGAGGGGTAGTAGCATCAACTTTTTAATAGCCTTGGACTGGGACTCAGGGTCCTGGGATCCGTCCCTGCTTTGCCGCTGGCCAGTGGATGCTGTCAGAGGTATCGCAGCGGGAGACGGTCTGAGGTTTAGTGATGGAAAGTTCAGTTCAGTAGCAGATCTCCTTTATTAGCTTATCCTTCTGGGTTGAAAACTGTAATAAACTGAATAGTGTGCATGCTTCCTACACATGGCACTGAAGTTCAGGTAACCTTGTGCCACGGGCATGTCATGGGTAATAGTAAGGGAGAATCTCTTAACCTGAGTCTAACCCTGGACTTTCTGGAGCAGGAGAATTTGATTCCGGCCCTTGCTGCATGGCGAAGTCCCAGCGCTGGGATACAGCCTGGCCCCAGCCGTGGAGTCTTGAGTTGCCATGGATTTGTTATGGTGCCCTTTCGCTCTGGCTAAACTCGTGCTTTTGTCACGTTTTACAGTCTACGGTGTGCCAAGGAAGGAAAATGAGTTAATTCAGAAAACAATTTTGCGGGAAGATTGCTCTATAAATAAATTCCAGAGATAAGTGAAATAAAACATTAGTGGAAGATGAAGGGAAGGAGAGGGGAAAGATGGAAACAAGCAGACGTAAGCAGTGAGACTGGATTTGTTCCACGGCCAAGTGCTTATATTGATAGTAGAAGTCCTTTTGTCACCAGTAACTTCTTTGGTGAGCAGCCCTTAGAGGGAAAATCAGAATAACTCCAAGGAAAGAAGTTCTCAGAGTGCTGTCTGCCACTGCGCACAGAAATAAGTCAGGTCTGAGCACCCTGGAGAAGCGCTGGTGGGATGAGGAGCTGTGGCACTCAGCAGTGGGATGGAGAGGACAGGTCTGTGCAGGGGAGCTGGCAGGCAGAAGTCCAGCTGCCCTGCTGCAGAGGGTAATGAGGGGCGGATGCTGCTCTTGTAGTCGTTAGCACTGCAGCTACTGTGTTTTGTTCCTAATGGCTTGCACCACGCTTTTTTATGAGGCTAGGTCATAAGCAGGGTATTTTCAACGTTTCCTGGTTGTGATTTTAATTGTCACTTTGTGCTTCCAATAAAACATTCTGCGTAACTGATCACAGGAGAGCCTTTTCTCTGCGGTATTGTACCTAATGTGCTGGAAGAGTTCGCGGGCGGGGGCAGACAATGGTCTGTCTATTCTTGTTCATCCTGTCCAAAACTCGCCAATGCCAGTGATCCAACTAGAGGAAATAAAAATATCTGTATAGCAACTAATGGTGAGATTTTATGCCTGGGAAAGCAAATCAGAGAGATAAACTTCCTGGTTATTTTCCTGTTCAGTTAAAGCTCCTGTAAAAACAAAGTGCTTGGGATATATGGAGGGAAGATAAGTCTTTGTATGACAAAAGGTGGCTTAGCTCACAGGTGCTGTGGAGTAGCTTTCTTGAAAGAACAAGTGAGGTGACTCCTAGTTTGAGTCTGGTTTTAGCCCCTGGGTTCTTGGACTAAATTAATGGTTGGTGGGGGTTTTTTTTCCCCTCCTGTTTGAAGCTATGTGGAAGGCTGGAACATCCTCCCTGTGTCAGAATGTGTTGCTAATGTAATTTTTCCTTTATTTCAGCAACAGCGCACTGTTTATAGGCTGACACTGGTGAAAGCTTGGAATGTGGATGAACTCAAAGCCTATGCTGACCTGATATCCCTTGGTAAACCAGACTTCATTGAGGTCAAGGTGAGCTGCACGGAGCTATTTATTTTTCTCTATCGGTATTTTACTTTTTTCCTCCCCATTCCCCCCCTCCAACGGTCTTAAACTTATATAAGTAAATTCAATTCTTCCAAATATTTCAGTGATGCATAAGGAACTTATCTCTTGCTTTTGAAGTTGGGCAGCCAGGTTTCTAATATCTTATGTGTGCATTTGGAGTAGTCTTCAGTGTTATGCAAGACAAGCTTTGTACCAGCTGGCATCAATTTCTGCTCAACAGAAACATAACCCTCTGGTCGTCTTTTTTGTATTTCTCGTGAAAGCAGAGACTGATAAATAGATGTTTCTCCTTTTATGTCAACCAGCATTTTAAACAAAATAGTCTGGGACAAGTGGGTAGTTTGTGGTGGTATTCTTCCCATGCTGATCTCAAATTCTGCTGGGGGCAAAGGTGATAACGTCTGGCTTACTGATGTGGTATTCATCAGGCTGTGCAAAAGAGGGGGAAATATTACCCTCTGGGACTGGAAGAGCTACTAACAGGAGCTTGTGTGATACAGTGGGGCAGGAGGTGCTTTATCTTGGGATTAAACAATTTAGTATATAGAGAATGTAAAAAAATGCACATTACAAGGTGTTCTGTAAGGAATCACTATCAGCATTTTCATTCAGCAGCTCCCCTGCAGACCAGCACATTTACCTGAGGTCTGTATTTTTGCAGCTCTATTACTTCTGGACTTTCTTTTCTCTTTTTTCTTTTCTTTCTCTCTTCCCTTCTTTAATCTTTATTTACTGCTGCTTTGAAGGAGAAACCTGGAGTTTGCTGCAGTTTCCTTATGAAACAAAACCCAAAGGTTTTGATATTATCGGTAGTGAGTGCTCTCTTTTCTCTCTGAATGTGCTGCTGAAGTTGATAGCTTAATACAAAATAAGATTTTTGTGTATGGCTTGGGGAAGAAGCCTCAGTTTTACAATGTGTATCAGACTGTTTTATATTCCTCAGGTAAAACCTAGCAGAAGGAGTGCTCCTATGGGGCCCTTCCCACCTTGCATCTCCTGACTCTCTTACTGTAGCCTGGTAGTATAAGATCCTTTCTTCCAGTGTGCGAGGAGGGCAGAGATGAGTGTGCATGCAAGTATGAGGCTGTCAGCATATGTGCTACTTAGACTGCTCTGTCATATGTAGCAACTTTAATTAGTAAAACAAGTCAGGTGTAAGTTAATCAATGTTTCTGAGTGCAGATTCCCCTGAGCACTCTCCAGGACGAACATCTGTCTCCACCAAGGCAGAGGGCTGCTGTACCCTTTGCCGGGGGGAAGGATTCAGCCTTGCAGTCATGGTTTCCCAGCAGCGTGGAGCTCAGCTCTCCTCGCAGCTCTTCCCTGGCAAAATCATGCCTCGGACTGCCGGGGAAATAAGTGAGAAAAGAGGTGGTCATAGATGTACTCCTGACAGTCTTCCAGCTGGGACAGGCCCCTGCCGAGGCAGAGAGGGGCTGCATGACATTCCCAAAAACCACGTAGCATGGTAGTGTAGCTGGGCACTCAGCATCACTTGTGTACCTGCCAACACTAGCTGCAAAGGGGGTTCAAAGGGGTTGCAGGACAAGGAAGGCAGAGGGGTGCACCTGGCACCTGCTGGCCCCGTGCTGTTGGGTGGATTTGGGCCTTTTCATAGTCTGATGTGAGTGTAAGTTTGCAGTTTGTTGTTTTGTTTTTGTTTTTTTTTTTAAAAAAAAGGTGTATACTGTTTAATGTTAATTAGATTTGCAAGTGGGATGCTTTGATCTAAATGTCATTTTTTTCGGAACTATTGCAGCAGGTAAGTGAAGTTCTGCAAGTGCTAGAGGACAGAAATGTCTACCAGGGTGCTGATCCTTGTCAGATCATGGTGTCTTCAAGCTAAGGCACGGAACATGTCATGCCTCAGTTTCTTCTTCCGTGAATGGTTTAACATTGTGTCTATACTATGGCCACAAAAGCAGTCTGTAGTTGTCGTGTGGAGAATCTCTTGTCTTTCCAATCCCAAGAGCAGTAGTCGGGGACACAGGGAAACTCGGGTTTAAGCCTTTTCAAAGGATGCAGCATCTCTCTCCCTTGTCTCTGCTAGTTGCTGTACTTAGGCTGGGAGCGATGGGGAAAGTCTTCCCTTCCCTGGTTACAGCTCTTATTACAAACCACAGTACAGCATTTCACAACTTCATTGCTATCTGTATACTCAAAGTCCAAAAAACGTCTTCTACAGTTTGCTCTTTGTTTCCAGTCTAGTGGAGGGAGGATAATTTTCCAAAGCTCTCAAAACCATACAGCAAGTCTGACAGCAGCTAAGCCCCGCAAGACAGAAGCGAGCAACTGAGTACAAGAAAACATACTAATTCCTTTTCAGCTTCAGCAGCAGAAATGAATTGTCAGGGCGCTGCTCCACCTCATTCACCAGCAGGCTCTGAAATAGTCTCCATTTTTTTCCATTTAATTGAGCTTTTAAGTAGAGCTGCGCTGTCCCGTTATCTTAATTTCAAAGACAGGAAAGCAGGGTTCATGTACTTGAAGCATGAAGCACGCCATTGCAAGCAGCGTTGCTGGAGCACCCAATTTGCAGCAGGAGCTGAACTGACGTTAGTCGCTGTTTGGAACAAATGGTGCAACTCTGTGCTGGCACAACATTTGGGTTTAAATGGCATTTCCATCCCTTTTAAAAGTCACAAAATTTTGTGACTGCTTCCCTGAAGCAGGGGATTTGCTTGACACTAGGTTGTGCTTAAATAGACCCTAAGCTGGACGAAAGGTCTTGCTCACAGGTTTTTGTATGAGATCCTTTTATGTGAGAGCAAGGGTTTTTTAAACAAAGTTGCCTTTCCTCCTTGCCTCTCTGGACCAAGTGTAATGTTCCAAAAGGTGGGCGCTTGGTGCTCTGCAGAAGATGAGCAGCTCACACTAAATATAGTATTAGCCCAGTCAGTGGCCTTATTTGTTTTGCATAGTTTCACCTGCCAGTTCCTGCTAAACAGCAGTGTTTCTAAAGTGCGGAAGATTTGCCTCAGTAGGGAGGTGCAATGGCTTTCTCCTCTTGCTGCACTGTCTCTGTGACTTTGAAATGTGAGGGGATTACATGGTTTCTCACCTCAAGCATGGAACCAATTTTTTCCCTTTCCTTGGCCAGAAGGAGTAAGCAGCATGTTCTGGAGTGGCTGATGAGCAATGAGTAGTGTTGCTGCGGGACAGCGAGAGAGTCCAGCCAAGTACCAACAGGAGAAGCTGACAGAGGGGACGTCCTCCTAAGGAAGACTTCCTTACTTGGCTGTCCTTCTCTGAAGCGTCGATTGATTGCTGGTGGGGTGGTGTGCCCTCCATGCTGCTGGAGACGTTCGTGTTGCTGCTGTGCCTGCACTCAGACCCTTACCTGTGGTCTGACCTAATTAAATTAGGAGGTTACCCTCCTTTGCATTCAGCTGTGCACTCTGCAGACAGCTTGTTTGCATCTGATCGTCCTTAATCCTGGCTTGCAAAGCTCTTGTCCAACAACCTACCCATGAGATCAGCCTTCTCTTATGGCAGGATTGCTGCTGCAGATGGCTGCTGCAGTGGTTTCAGAGGCATCTGAGCTGCGTGGTTGAGCAAGCTGGAGTTGAGAATGCTTCAAGGTGCTTCGTTGATTCTACCTGTGCACCTGCGGGGTGAAGCAAAGAGCTGGGGTCTTTGTCCCTGCAATGTTTGACTTCTCTGGAATAAAAGGTGAGCAGATCTCCTTCTCAGCAAAGGAGAACAGCAGAAGAGGGGCTGCATCATACCCTGCCCAAAGCCTGGGAGTTTGATTGTGCAGGCAAAGTATACATAAGCAGGGTGATCACACAGATAAAATCCCACAGCATTCAAAGTGGTGCTTAATACAATACTGCATAAAGTCGGTAGTTAAATTCTGACCCAAAGGAAGACAGGTAGGGTTGAGGTGTGTTCACATCTAGCACTCGTTATTGCTGTCGGTATTCCCTTTTGTGCATTCTATGTATTGATCTGCACTTGGACAAAAACTCCTGCCAGTGTGTAACTGGCCTTTAGTCCAGCCCCGGCAGTTGTGGTGTTCACACAGTGTTTGTGACCTGGGAATTTTCCCCAGAAGATTTGATATTTTTGATTAAAAGTAATTTTTTGTGTTCCATTGAGAGTGAAGCGTATTGAAGAACCTGTTTGGCATGTGGATAGGGCTTAGCTTTTTTTTTTTTTCAAAACTGCAGTGTGATAGGTTAAAAAGGCAAAGACCAGGTCCTGCTCAAAGCAAATAAACAAAAAAATATTGCAAGATATACTGCAAAGCATATGCCAGAAAATGAGGCTCATCTCAGCGGGATTTCCTGGTTAAATACTTGAGATAGATGACGTTCATTTAAAATGAATGTAACTAATCCCCTGTTGCTCCAGAGAGGCTCACAGGGTGGAGTGGATGGAGATTTAGATTCTTGCAGGGCTTAATACTTGCTCTCATTTACATGAGTATCTTACAGCAGTGTAACTCTGTGGGACCCTATTCTCTTATTTAAGCCAATAGAAATTAGCCTTGATTACCCTTGTGTAAAACCCAAGTAAAGGAAGAATCAGTCATGTGGTTATTAAATACGCATCAATTTTATTGCCTTAGTCTGTTTTAATGCCATAAAGTCACTGTCACAGTTGTACAAAGTTGATTCTTATATTTAAGATCTAAAATATGCAACTCATCTTTTTGCAATGTTACCCTCTTTTTGTTTTAAAAGCCAGAGGCTTGTGTTGACATACAGTATTTTGTCATTTGTATTCCTTCTTAAACCAAAAGGGCAAAAGGATTTTGAAGCGAAACGTAAGTGGGTCCTAAAGAACTCATTCAGACGTATGCGAGTGGAGTGTGCTGCCGGGTCGCATTAGTGCAAGGCCAGATGAGCACACAGAAACCCAGTATGGACCTTTGGTCATTGCAGACAGATCACGGAGCAGCTGGGCACTCTTTGCCATTTAGTTGTGGCTGTGTCCATGCATCCACTGTCAATAGCTTTAAGGTTGTACGTATGCAAGTGTGCATGTCAAGTGCTCAGCCTTGCAAACGTGGCTTTGCATTTCAGAGCTGCTTCCGCAATGGTGAGGGAGATCCGGTTGCTCTGGTCAGAGCCGCAAGTGGAATGACATCCCTGGGGAAGTGGTCTTTATTTGCTAAAGTGAAGCTTCATCTTGCATCTCTCAATAGCTTCCTGCCTGAGCGGAGCCTTGCTGCTTCTCTCCATCCGTTTCAATTTAAGAAAGAAAAAAGAAAAGCCTGCCTGGCTTGTCCTTTGTTCGAGGGCTTTTCATACCATGGTGCTGTCTGTAGCAGGACTTGGGCAGAGCAGAGATGAGAGTCATGGCACTGCACAGAATTTCCTCAAGCCTTCGTGAAATCAGTTTTCAGCCACTTGAAAGCACTTGTCCCTGATGATTGTTCTGCAGCTCTGGCTCCAGTACAGCAGCCTCGTGCTGAGCTGGTGTTGGTGGATGGGCTCGGTGTCCGGCAGAGTAAGGACGATGTTCTGGGACTGCAGCTCCTGCTCTTGCCGTCTGAAGCTTTGCTACGAAATTAAAAAGAGTAAGTAAATGTCTGGAAGGAAGGACCAGAGGGAAGTATGTGTCCCAGTCTGCTCAGTCTTGTCATATTAAACTGTAAAGATTATTTAAGTGCTTAAAATAATGAGGAAAATGAGCTCTGCTTTAATGAGTTTTTAATTGCATACAGCAAGAGGCGATTGCCCCTACCTGTCAAAAAGCTCTTCAGAGTCTTGCTGCCATTCCAATCTACATTTAGATGAAGAGAAGGTGAAGTTAAAAAATCTCCTGTGCTAGTGCCTGCTATAAAATAAATCCAAACAATGTATAATTTCCATGCCTGGGAAAAAAAAAATAAAAAAACAACCCACAACCCCAAAAAACCACTGACCACTTACTGTTCTCTCTCAACTGCGAGTCCTGGGTCTGATAGCCTGCCTGTTTCCCAAGGACAAGACACGAGGCGTGGGTGCTCCAAGGTGGCCAGCTAGGCAGTGGTAGGGCTGCATGGCGCTGTTCATGGGGCTGCACCACCTCTCCATCGTGCTGGAGAGCTGCAGGGCAGTCAGGCACCCAAGGTCTCTGGCTCTGCTGGATAAATCCCAGTCACCCTGGGCTGCCGTGGAAAGCTGTCTCTGGGTGGGTCCTGAGCAGCCTCTGCTGAAAGCCGCTTCTTTCTTTATTAGCCTCTGGGGGTGAGAGGCAGGCACCCAGCTTGCTATTTCTGTTGATCCAGCTAAAGGTTGCAAGTTTCTCCTGGAGAAGTTGGCAGCTCACGGCTTGGATGGGCGTACACTTTGCTGGGTAAAAAACTGGCTGGATGGCCGAGCCCAGAGAGTGGTGGTGAATGGAGTGAAATCCAGTTGGCGGCCGGTCACGAGCGGTGTTCCCCAGGGCTCGGTTCTGGGGCCGGTTTTGTTCAACGTCTTCATCAATGATCTGGATGAGGGGATTGAGTGCACCCTCAGCAAGTTTGCAGATGACACCAAGCTGGGCGGGAGTGTCGATCTGCTCGAGGGAAGGAAGGCCCTGCAGAGGGATCTGGATAGGTTGGATCGATGGGCCGAGGCCACCTGTATGAGGTTCAACAAGGCCAAGTGCCGGGTCCTGCACTTTGGTCACAACAACCCCATGCAACGCTACAGGCTTGGGGAAGAGTGGCTGGAGAGCTGCCCGGCAGAAAAGGACCTGGGGGTGCTGGTCGACAGCCGGCTGAACATGAGCCGGCAGTGTGCCCAGGTGGCCAAGAAAGCCAACAGCATCCTGGGTTGTATCAGGAATAGTGTGACCAGCAGGAGTAAGGAAGTGATCGTGCCCCTGTACTCGGCACTGGTGAGGCCGCACCTCGAGTACTGTGTTCAGTTTTGGGCCCCTCAGTACAAGAAGGACACTGAGGTGCTGGAGCGTGTCCAGAGAAGGGCAACGAGGCTGGCGAAGGGACTAGAAAACAAGTCTTATGAGGAGCGGCTGAGGGAACTGGGGCTGTTTAGTGTGGAGAAGAGGAGGCTGAGGGGAGACCTTATCGCTCTCTACAACTACCTGAAAGGAGGTTGTAGGGAAGCGGGTGCTGGACTCTTCTCCCAAGAAACTAGCGATAGGACGAGAGGAAATGGCTTCAAGTTGCGTCAGGGGAGGTTTAGATTGGACATTAGGAAGAATTTCTTTACCGAAAGAGTGGTTAGGCATTGGAACAGGCTGCCCAGGGAGGTGGTGGAGTCGTCATCCCTGGAGGCATTCAAAAAAGGTGTAGACGTGGCACTCCAGGGCCTGGTTTAGGAGTCATGGTGGTGTTAGTTGATGGTTGGACTTGATGATCTTAGAGGTCTTTTCCAACCTTAATGATTCTATGATTCTATGATTCTAAGTTACGAATAGATGCGTCTGAGGAGTTTGGCTTGACATCAGTGAGTTTTTTCATGCTGTGAGTACGTAGTAAGGCTTGGTAACAAGTTTCATTGCAAACATAGGTGAATGATTAAATTTTGAATTTTCAAGTGACCCTGCCACACAGTTTCATTGAAAAGTCAGTCTTTCATCCAAACCTGTGTTGATACAAATACCTTTCTGAAAATGGGGAGGAATTTTTGCAGTCCAGCACTGGGCTGATGAAAATCCATGCTAAAATGGATTGTTCTCATCTTTTTTTTTTTTTTGTGTGTGTGTGTTTGTGTTTCAGTAAAGGTTAGTATCCAAAATAAGTGGGAAGCACAGGGCATGGAAACTGCATTAGGCTTGTGAGGCTTTTAGATATGACCAAGGGAAGCTGTAGAAAATAAAGAGCATATGGAGACTGGTTGTGTGTGATGGCCCAGTGTTGCTGTGCTCAGTTAACAGTCTGTAAACAATAACTTTCTGTCCATGGCTGAGTGCTTGCTTGCAGGAGAAGGGCTAGCACCATGTACTGTGTTTTGCAGCTGGGGAAACTGAGGCAGGATAGGAGTGGGTCATAGCAAAGCAGGTCACTGGCTGAAAGTTCACGTCCTGCCTGCCAGTCTAAGTCATTCTACTCCCCCCACCTCCCTCTTTGCAATCTCTCTTTAACAGGGCATAAAGAGCAGAGGGGTGAGTGATTTAACAGTGACCATTTCTGTCTTGATCTCTCTATGGCTCATTTTGAAGATCTGGAATGAAAGGCTGCGACCAGCATTTCAGAGGTTAGCTTTCACAGGAGGAGTTCCTTTGACTTCCAGGGAGCCGCTGAAGATTTATGGGCCGCTGTAGCACCGATCTGCATGTAGCCATACGTGTGGTGCATCTGGAGAGCTGGTGTTAAATATTGGGGGTTGTGCTACGTAACTAACCAGTCCCATTCCTGCTTTTCAGATTTAACTGACACAAATGAACCGATGTCCTTTGTTCAATCATCTTGAAAGCCATTATTAAAAACAACTAATGAGCCCAAATCCACTCCAGCAAGGAGCAGACGTGCATGAGAGCTTGTGTATATAATTTAGACAATGCTGATGCTCGTATCATAAGCGTTTTTATTGCAGAGAGCGCAATCTATCAACATGTCATTTGAGGCTTTTTATATTTGTCTTGGGTCAGGGCTGCCCCAGTTTTTAAACAGTGGCTCTGTCACTCGGCAGCTTGGCTGACACTTTGTTCTTCTGTTAATTTACATGAGCCTCAATTAAACAAATTTATAATTTGTGGGCTAGGAGTTAAGAAAATTCTCTTGTTTGGTAATTAAGTTGGGAAGCCTGGAGTTTTAGACTTGAGAAACAAAGCGCTGTCATATTTAGTTCCCCAGTAATCTTTCCTTATTAGCCCCCTGGATTAAAATGATTGCTGGCTGTCGAGATCTCCGGCAAGGAGCCAGATAGCAGTGGGAGAAATGTGCTTCTCATGCTTCTCGCTACAGCGATAATCATCTTGGCACAAGGCGTTGCTTAAATACAGTTGTGCGCACTCGGCTCCGTTACAGCAGCACAGAAATCCAGAGGACGCCCAGCGCGGTTGCTCCGGATTCGTTATCGGCATAACCAAGAATAGCTGAAATGCTTTTCAAAAGGCTTCTGTGTTTCAAGGTATTTGGCCAAAGCTATGTGGCATGATTAGGATGCTAAAAGCACCCTTATTAAAGATTAATTAAGGGGCAGCATCGTCGATGTTGGTATTGCAGGAAAGTTGGTGTAAGAGCTTAGGGTGTACAATAGAATGGTTTCCTTTTTTAATACTTGATGTCTTAATAACTGTCTTCATGTATTACTGAAAAATATAACATGACCGCCCTAATCAACTGTTCACGTTTTTAAGTGGTATCAGCACTGTTAATTAACTCAAGTTTTAAGAAGTTGGGGAAGTTGAAAGCTGATGTGCTTTCATTTGGTGCGCTGCTAAGCTGATTTTCATTGATTTGTGCTTGTGAATTAATCAGCCATCCGAGCACTTAGTTATTCCATTTGCCTCTGCGCTTTCTTTGCTTGTAAATGATATCTTTGAAGTTTATTAAAAGAATGAGTCATGTTGTAGCTTCCTAAGAATTTTCCCCCTCTGTAGTCATACATTTTTCATGCTGCTCAAATCATAATCTGTATAATGAACGTGGGGAAAATATTGCTATATGGAGCTGCGTCTATACAGCTGAACTTTGGAGATACATATCCTATTATTTGCGTGGCTGGCTGCTCTAATATAAGAACATTTAAAATCTTTTTCAGACTTTCAGAGCCGGGCTAAAAAATTAATGTACTTCCATGTTTAGCACTCCCCCGACTTGTCTGCAGTTGTGCACAGTCAACCTGTTTCTGTGCTGGCTCTGAGTTACGGTATGCGGCTCTAATATCCTTTGCTTGGGCAGATTAATAGAGGAAGTCCCTCATAAATTTACCAGCAAGAAAGTAATTGCTTCCAAAACTTGTACAGTTTCTAATTAGCATGAGTCTGTTTCTTTTGTAGCCCTATTAAAGCACTGCATGGTTCACCTTACTGTAATTTTAAGTGTTTGCAAAGGATCTGTCTCTGTTTATTGCTGGACGTGACATGTTCAACTTTAATGTAGGTGAATTAGGTCTTGGGAGTGCAGCGTCAGCTGGGACCAGGTGCCATAAACATAGCGTGGATGCAAATGCCATTTAAAAGGAGTAGAAGTGTTCTTCACAGAGGAAAAACATGAGAATGCAAAATATAATCACCCGTAAAATGGTGTGCTCTGTTTTAAAGACCGGTGCTTGATGGGATTTTGTGACTGGAATAAAATAGCTCAGCCAAAGAGCATCATTTTGAGTGCCAGTGGGTTTGTGACCTGTGTTGCGATACCCCAGGTTAAACCAGTTGGATGAGCCCTTAATGAGTTTTATCTGGAAAGAAATAAGCAAAAATACATCTCAGCAAGCCACATACTGCTGAGCTAATTTATGAGAATTTTACTAACTTAATTAAAGATGAGGCAAGGCAGTAGTGAATCTGAGGTCATGGTTAAGGCTAAGTCAGTAATTCAGGATGTTCAAGTGATCAAATCTCCAAATTAAGAGCAGCTGATGTCAAAATGATGAGGCTGAAGTTGGGTGGAGTGGGGCGTAGGAGAACTTGAGGGGTTGCATTCACTGACCAGTGATCGTTGCAGGGCGTGGAGCTGGGCTGCAGGGGATGAGTGCTGCAGTGATCTCGAGGACCTCAGCTTCTGTTGCAAGTAAATCACCCAAACCAGCAGTGCTCGTGTCTTGGCTTAGCGTAGGGCAGAGCGGGAACACATGTGCTGCTCCGACATGCTCTCCTTCGCTCTCTTTCCTGTGTCGGGTGGTTAGGAAGGGAGCTGGAGCGAGAACCCAGTATCTCTGCTGACTTAATACAATTAAATCTGAGATGAAGGTGCCTTTTGAACAATGCCACCTCTAAATTAGCAACTAGGTTTAAGTGTGCTTCCAGAAAACGATCAGAAAAGCTGTTTTCCCCAAAGACTCGTGCTCCTGCCTGTTCACACTAGTGAGCTACAGAGCTTTGCAGACTGATGTGCGGTGGGAAACTTCTCTCCGTGCTCTGCCCAAGGAATGCTTGTAGTGCTCGCCACATCAGCCTGCGTGTGCTGGGTACTTCCCACCGCATAGACTAGTGCTTTTTTTTTTGGGTGCAGATAGAACATGCCAGTACTGCATGACCTTTACTTCTGCCAAGTCAGGGGAGATCATGAGCAATGGGGGCTTTGGGGCATGTGAACGATGGTGCTGGCCTTTTGGCTGGCAGACAGTGTTGGGTGGGAGATCTGCAATCCGTGCAAATCAATCTTATTAAAAAATCTCTCAATGTTTCCTGTGGACGTTCGCTCTGGGGCGATTACTTCAGCGCTCAACATTTCACAAAGCAGCATGGACTCTTTGTGGAGTGGTAGGATTATAGAAATTCCTCAATTGTTCTGGTGGCCTTTGACCAAAACAACACAAGCTGCTTTTTAATGTCATCAAGTCAATTCTACTCATCAGTAAACAATAAGAGTTTCTCTACAGCACCAACTTAAGCCTGGATTTTCACCCTCCCTCTGCGTGTGTGGGAGGTGCAGGCAGAGATGGACTTTTTTCCAAACAGTTCTCGGTATTTACTGAATTAATTTAAGCAAAAGATAGTAAGGTGAGATGAACCGGAGGGATTTTTTACAAATGCCTTTATATTTTGGGGTGTTTGCTTGTCTACTCAGCCTTGAAAAATAATCTGTGTGTTTACTGACTGTGTTCGCGCTGGCTTTGCTGTGCCAATGTTATTTTTGTATCTAGCTCATGGCCCTACCACCCCCCAGGCAGGCACTTGGTGAGCAGCCTGCAGACCCCCATGTGAACAGAGCTGCCGGTACCAAGCCAGAGAATTAAAGAATAATCTTGGAAACTGGTGACTTGTGTTTCTTTAGCTAGATGGAGGAAGTTGAGCAGAGTTCTCCACCTGGTTTCTAGAAGCACTCGGCCACGTGAGGCTTTGTGTTCATCCTTTCATGCTGGTGTCAAGGGTCTTGGTGGAACCTTGGATCACTGGAGGTTGCAGCAGAGCCAGAAGCAAACCAGCTCTCATCTGTGCCGTGGGTGCCTCTAAACAGTGAGTTCATTGCTGAGCAACTGGGGTACTTCTGCCTCCCAAGGGCTGAATGAACAACAGAGCAGCACCTTCCTCTAGCCTTGAAATTTTCTTACAGTTCTGTAAGTCTTGTCCTAACTGGAAGTTGGAGGAGCAGTGCTGCCATGGAGAGGAGCAGACCAGAGGTGAAGCAGGCTGGATTAAGATGAGGTTTCAGCAGTGCCATGATGCTGTGCAGGGCGGCCGTCCTTCCTCCCCCACAGCTTCCTCCATGGCCCCATGCAAATCTTTGTCTCCCTTTTTCCCAGGCTGTAAAAAGAGGGTAAGAGCATGTCCCTCCCAGAGGTGTTCGCCTGCTGACTTCATTAAGGATCGCTAGGTGCTTGACTACTGCAGAAAAACAGCTTAGACAAGCAGAGGGGCAGAAGCAAAGCCCTGTTATTTCTGGGGGAACTCTGTTTTTGCCCCCAGTGAAGATGCTTTCATCCCTATGAAGTTGCTTCTGGTTTAGCAACGGTCTTGGAGAAGGGAATGGGTGATGTGGCACCAGACTGTGCAAATTCACCATTTCTGCAGCTTTAAAGCCCAATTCCATCCCTTTGGTTTGAACCTGAAATTAGCACTTGTCTTCAGAAGACCTTAATGTTCACAGACATCCTCTGCTTTGTTCCACTTTTGCACTATTTAATTTTTTTTAGTGATTTTGCTCTTTGTGCTCTCCAGAATCATACACTTTGTGTATGCACAGAAGGATGATTTGCACACTTGCAGATATCTCCCCCCCACCCCCCCTTTTCTTTGGAAGGAAAGGTGTTTAGAAGAAATCTGCTGTTTCTCTGGGCTCAAGCTGCTGCTACCCTGCCAGCATCTGCATCTACACCTCTCTCCTAATGAGCCACATCTCTGCCAGTGCTTGGTCTGGGCACCACTGCCCGGTGGGACTCTGCCCAGCCTATCTGCGCATGGATGCGTAATGCTTTGCAAATGCCCATTTCTTACACCAGCATGGGGAGGATCCTATTTTTTCCTATAAAATGACCAGTAGTCGGGAAGAACCTTGAGATCTCAAGATCCAAACAATCATGTGAAGAGAACTGAACATTTTAGTCAAAATCTCCAATATTATTGATGGTCATAGCGCCCCAGGTTACGGTTACCTGGGTCTTGTTGTATGGGCACCATGGGGAAGACAGAAAATGGGTTTCGGAGTGCAGGGACTGTCTTTTCATCTTGACTGCCAAAATGCTCTTGATCTGGGGCAGTTACAGCAATCGTCTGCGGCTAAAATAGATGCTTTTAATTCTCTCAATTAAATTGAACAGCTGGAAGCAGGGAGAGCCGGCACTGTACAGCTGGGGGAGCCTCCCCAGGCACAGTTAGGGAGGAGGGCATGTAGGACAGTTTTACAAGGGCCTGGAATGAGATTTGTATGGATGCTAGAGGACAGTGGCGGAAATAGCAGCCTTGGCTTGGAATGGGAGAGGTCCTTACATCTGCAGCACATAAGACAGTTATTTCTAGAAGTGTCACACTGACTTGTTGCATTGGCTGTTCGTGAGACTTTTTTTCCAGGCATATCATGTTTCAAAATGAAATGACCTTCTTGAAGGTCCCTTGGTAGCTCAGGAGCACGAGCATCCTCCATTTGAATGCTTTTAAAGCTACGTTCCAAGATAAAGACTAACCTGTGTTTTACTGCTGGGGAAGTCTTGGTGATGTGTCACTGATGGAGAGACCGATTTTTTTGACACAGTCTCCAAATTTCTTACCTTTCTGTAAAACACAGTATGAAAGGGGGACAAAACAGACCATTTTCAGGGTTTGCTGTGGCTGATGTGCCAGCATTGCCCTGAGCTTGTGAAGGGTTAAGCTGACAGTGATGGTTTCCATGTTTCTTCTCAGGGCGTGACGTACTGCGGTGAAAGCTCGGCCAGCAATCTCACCATGGCCAATGTCCCCTGGCACGAGGAGGTGGTGCACTTCGTCCAGGAGCTGGCTGACCTCATCCCTGACTATGAAATCGCGTGCGAGCATGAGCACTCGAACTGTCTCCTGATAGCTCACAAGAAGGTGAGACTGTGCCGGGGTGTGAGACCAGGCACTGTATCTTCTCCTTGGAAGTGTTGCACAATTGCCTTGTTCCAGCACATTTTCTCTCTAGAGTTAGCTGGATACTTTTTTTGGGGGGAAAAAAAAAAATACGTAGCATGTATTGCAGAGAGCGCTGCAGAATACTTACTGAAGCCGCTGCAGGTTGCAGCCAGTCATGGTAAGTCACAGCACTACCAAGAAGCATTTAACGGCTCCAGGAGGAGTTCAGTGCAATACCTCCTGTGCTTTGTCACACTCGCTGCTTTGCATTTTGAGAAAGGCAAGAACAAATCTTGTTGAGGTGGGTCAGCTGGTTTTGTCTTGTTTCTGGTTTTTTCATGATGGTTTTCAGTGGTATAGGCAGCTCAGTAACGAAGTTACACCAGAGTAGGCTAGGGTTGTGTTTTTCCTCTTATGTATCTTTGTGATACCTACTAGACCTCCTTCCTTTCAACCAGAGTTAAGACAATGTGTTTTTCTTCCTTTGGAGAGATAATTTTGGCAAAAGACATTGATATGTGGATGTTAACAGAGGATGCTTTGCTTTTGAACTGGAGCTGCCTTTCTGCAAAACTGTTTTGCAGGACGAATTAAGTAGCTAGAACAATTACACGTGTTCTTCATCCTAAGGATGGAGAAGAGGTAGTGGTGCTGCCTTCTGACACCAGTCCGGCATCCCTTTATGCTACTGGAGTGCTTTGCAGGCCAAGCACATCTCAGCAGCCTGTGAGTGTGTAAAATGTTTTGTTTGAAACTTGGGTTCCTTCATAAATACCATCAACAGGATTTGAAATACTAGTGAAATGCCAAAAAAAACCCCAAAACCAAAAAAAAATTAATTTTAAAGGATGCAGGATATGAAAAATATCAAGTACAACTTGGCTTTCTGAGCTTCAGAAAAGCATAATAGAAAGATAATAAAATATATAATAATGTGCTAGCTAGGCAACTGATGGAGCAGCTTCTTATTATGCTAATTGTGATGATTTTGCTCTTTGCATGTTATTCGCTTGTGTTTGAAGTCACGAGCTCTCTTGTGTCCCTTGCTTAAATGGGAGCTGGTTTTAATGAGTGGTGGTGTAGGGCTTTCCATGCGAGGTGATTCACAGTATGCACAGGGAATAGCTGGTTAAAATCACCACTTGAAACAGATCTGAAATATTTTAAATCCATGTTTGAAAATTATTAGAAACTCATTGTTGAAAACTTCTGCACAGTTAGAAAACTGTTGCTTGCTTTTGCAATTTGCAATTTTACGGGAACAGCTGTAAAAGAGCAGAGAAAAATGGGATGCCTGGCACTATTTTTTTTTTTAACTCACCTTAAAGTTGCTTTATTTACAGTCTCAGTCTTGGTGGTTGCCACTGGCAACTGTGCCTGAGCAAATCCTTGAATGCAAAATATTCTTTTCCGTTCTAAGGTGAAGGGCCCAGGGAAAGAAAGAAAACAGATTGCCAACTAACTTACTGATGCATAATTTAAGTAACACTGTTAGTAACAAGAATAGATTGATACCGGCCCAGGAGGAATTCAACAGCTGCTTTGCTTTCCAAAGCCATTAGGAGAAGGCGTCTTTTGGAAACAATCTATACTTGGTACTAAAATAACTAATAAAAAATAAATTTATTTTTATTACGTTTAATTCTGAATTTCAGGCTCCAGTGGAGAATAAAATTTGTCAGTGTATATTATTTGCAGAAAACCTGTACTCTGGGAACAATCAAACTGTAGTGGGTAATTGCAAAATCAAAGGTTTCTTTAAAAAGTTAAGGAGTTGCAGGAAGACGGTAGTAAAAATCATTAGGAAATATGATTTATTTCACTGTGGTGTTCTAGGTCTGAGTTTTGGGGTGTTCAAACAATGCTCATATTAATAATTTTAAACGCTAATATTGAAATGCCAGCCTGTACGAAAGAGTCTGGAAATGTCAAAGAAATAATCCATCTTGCTAGCAGCCTCTGCTCCTTGATTTATGCAGAATCATTGATTGGCACCTGCTTACTTGATGAGTAA
The DNA here is from genome assembly GCA_013389945.1 of Fregata magnificens. Taxonomy (NCBI): domain Eukaryota; kingdom Metazoa; phylum Chordata; class Aves; order Suliformes; family Fregatidae; genus Fregata; species Fregata magnificens. Next base: position 147,034 of record WAAD01017454.1, read on the forward strand.
GAGTTTGGAACTTAGGCTCTGAAGTCTCTTAAGGCCAGGGATTTAGGTAGAAAAAAGGGATTTTAGGTAGAGGAAACTGCAGTTTGTATGTCTGGGGTTATTTTCTTTTTTCTTTTTTCTTCCCCCTGGTGTCTGAGTGTCTGTGTGCAGTTACAGGTGAGGTGCTTGTGAAAGCCTTCAGGACTCGGTGAGTCTCAGGAAGTGAGATGTGTCCCGCTTAACCTCAGAGAGCTTTGGATCTGGCACTCCTGCACTATCCCAGGAGAGCTTAAAAAGCCTCATAAGCTGAAGCCTTACAGCAAAATGTTTGTTTTCCAGTTACTCTTCACAGAACCCTAAAAAATAACACAGAGAACGCCTGCGCCCCCTCACCGTGACCTGAAAAACCCTTGGTTACTGGTATTTCCACTTTTTTTTGGGCCAACTGGGTATCAGCTTCTTAAGCCTGAAGGACAAATGAGGACAGCCAGGGTTGAGTGCAGCCCTCCCTTGACTTGATCTGGGCTCCCATGGATGGGAGAGCTCCTCTTCCCTGACTTTTCTGGATCCTCCTCCCATCTTTCTGCTCCTCCCTGCATGCTGGTTTCCATCTCTCTTTAAGAGATACCCAGTGTCTTCTGGCTCCATCCTATTTGATTCTTTCCTTTAGCAATAGCGCTAAATTCTTGAGTAATTATATTTGCTTTGTAGCAAATCCTATAAATACCATGGTACAAAAAAATCTAACTTATTACAAATCTAATTTGAACTAATTGGCTGAGATATTGATACAGTGGCAACTTTATAATTTAAGGGTTAACTCAAGTAACCTTTTCCAGAGAGAGACCTTAGGTGGCTGCTTTTCCTGGGTTGTAGCAATCAATATGTCCTCGAGATGACAATAACAAGTGCCTAAGAAGGGGGAATGTGCTGCAGCTGCTTTGCAGCAAAGATTTTTTTTGAATGAGAGTTAGCATCTTGGTAATTTCTAGAATAAAACCCTCTGCCCCGCTTTGTTGAATTTGCTTTATGTGTGTGTTTACCACCCGCCCCACTGTGTCGAAATGCTTGCCTGCCAATTATCTCTTATTACGTTCATTTAAATATCTACCTCACTTTTGCAAGTGGTTTGTTTTCCAGCCATGTTGTCCTGTTGCTTTACAGCCCTGAGTTTCTTGTTAGTGCAATTTGTATCGTGTGCTGCTGCTTGGTCTGGTCCTTAGCAACTCTGCTAGTATCTGTGAGCATCCCTGCCTCCTCCATGTGATGCTGGGATTGATTTCCGTGTCAATTAGCCATGCATAGCACAGGGAGTAGTCCTGAAATCCCGTCGCTTTTTGCTTTCTCTGGACGTCTCAGTTAACAGGGTGAAATGAATGGCTGGTGGGCTCAGAAAAGTGGCTGTCGTCATCCTTTTTTGCTTTAAAAGGATACGGCTGACTTCCACAAGCACATCTGAGTCCATACCCTGGATCCAGATGTTCCCTCGTGGTGCCGATGCCGTCCTGTGCCCCGGACCTCCCTTGCCTCACCAGTTGGATTATTTCCCTGGTGAATGTCATCTAGGTTACTGTTGCATTCTCCAGCATGCAGGGTGAGCCTGGCATCCACAAAACGACCCAAGGCAGATGCTTTTAGGAAGGTCCCTGTAATCATGTTATTCCCAAAATGCAGTGCTGAGGGTACACAGGGTACCTCCAAGGCAGGTGTCATGGGTAGTTTGAACTGAAATGAGTTGGGGGGAGATAGTAGCCTGGCCAAAGGTGCTCATCACTCTCCATCAACCAAGAAATCTTCCCAGCAAAGAGGGAATTGGCCTTTTCCTTCCCACTGGGTTTTCCAGCACCACCCATGTCTGTACCGCAGGGGCTCGGATGGGACACGAAGGCTTCACGTGCGTCCTGGCTGCACTTGCAGAAGGCTCGAGAGGTTGGGTGAAAGGCGTTGAAGTTGTTCCATGCTGAGCATTTCATCTATATTTAGGGAGGAAAAGGAAGCACTTAACTACCAGCTGCAGATCGACTAACAAGAGTTATATTAGAGAAAAATAGTCCATCACATTTTATTTCCTTCCTGCCTTGCAAATCATTTGGAGAGTCTAAGCTGTCCTTGCGATCCAGCATCCCAGATCCAGAATTTGGATCACATTCTCTGTCTGCTTGCCCATCGGTTACCCCATACCTGTGACAGCATTACAGTGCAAGGGGGAAAAACAAACTTGGGTTGCTGCTTCGTGTTAGAAGGTCACCAAATAGGTACAACATCCCTGCGTCTGCAGCAGACACAGAGGATGGGGTTATTCCCCAGCTGAGGACAAGGTGTCTCAGTAGCCAAAGAACAGCCTTAGTACACGCATGAGTATGAAATGTTACGTTTCGTGAAGGTTTTTTTTCTTTCCGTTGTCTCCTACTAAATAGGCAGGTGGCTCTGCTGTGCTTGATCTGTTATTAAAAGAAGATCACAGTTATGCTAAAGTAATCTGTTTTTCATCCATCGGAATTAAAGCTGTCTGGATGTACCCCTGGCTTAATTGGCAGACGCGATGTTCCGCTCTGCAGCGGGTAGGGATTTAAAAGAAAAAATCTGCAATAATGAATCTTTTCTTTAGAATAACTCACGCAGGATTAGATGTAATAAATAGAAGCTAACGAGTTGCAGAGGAACAGTCCCACGGGCACAGGGCTGTACAGCGCTGGCGAGGGACTGTGCCCGCCCAGCAGTGCACGGGTTGGGTCAGTGTTGGTTTGGTGTCGCCTTTTTGGTTTACTCTCTTGGAAAACGCAATAGCAAATCCCATTTCCAGGCATTCTAGTTGCCAGTTTGGGAAGTTGTTGCATCTACTTTAACATGTCTGATTGCTAATGAGCACTTAAATAAGTCACTGAATGTATAACTACAAGGCTACTTTTTTGTTTCCATCTAAAATGGATGGAAACTTTTGGTACTGTTAACTGTTCATAGATACTGTCTGCAAAGTTGCTGAGGGGTTTAAAGCTCGGTTATTCCCAGGGCTCGGTGTCACTGTGCAAATTTTCATTTAGCCCCACAGACACGGAATGTAGTGAGACTCTCGCCTCTGCGTGCCTGGTGTCCTGTTGGATTGGTTATTACCTTCTGTTGCATGCATTTGTAACTTAATAACCAGCTTAATCTTAATTTCTTCCCCATAAAGCCTGAGGTTACAACTGGTAATTAAAAAGAAAAGGGTTTTTTAGCTTTTTAACAAGCAATATGACCCTGTTAAGATTAATTTATCTACAGTATTTCTTCTTCTTTTCCTGAGTGACCCCAGTTCAGTCACTTCCACTGTCGAACAAAGGGAGCCTTAAATAATTGTGAGCCTTAATTAGGTGAGAAACTGTGTGTAATAATTCAATGAATTATTTGTTTGACTTGGAGAGCTTCATACTGGCAGGAGGTGAAAATAGTCATAGCAGTTGCATAATGTAAGTGCTTTGCACTCCCATTACATATGATCTGTTTAATAATACCCTGTGTGAAAGTTGTAAAAGCTCTTTTGTTTATTGCAATGATGGGCTGTCTTCAAATTTAAATTAAGGAGCTCAGGATTGGAGCCATCAAGATCATTTTTCCAGCTGCCTTTTTGATGTTGCACCCAGAGAAGTGGCTGAGGGTGGAGACCAGCGATAGTAAACCAGTAGCTGAAAGCTGCTGCGCTGCAAATCTGGAGTGGTAACTAGTTCCCAAGTAACATATTTGACATGGCATTACCCTCTACTTGGACATTTCCTGTTTCAGGTACTGGTGGTCTTAAATGCTTCTAAGCCAAGCAACCTTGGGAAGTGGAGTGGGAAGATGGGTTTTTATTTTTCAGAAGGGGAATCATAAAGGTAAAGACTGGCAAGTCAGCCATGGCAAGAGCGGGATGAACATACCCATCCCGGCTTCGCGCATGGCCTTGGCTGCTGCGCTATTTAAATTCCTGCAGCCTCCAAGGGCCCAGCTGCACAGTCTAGACAGCTCATGAGACTTCTGTCTGTCCATTATAGAAAATCCAGATGTGTACGTTACCCCACCGAATGTGTGGATGTGGTTCACAGAGCGATTCTCTGCAAGCTTTGTGCTCTTTCTTTAGGACCGATACACTGCAGCAGACCTGGGGTCTGTAAGTGTCCCCTGGTCTCTTTGGTGACAATGAAAATGTAAGAGGAAATAAAAGGGATGATGGGTGTTAACTCCTGCCCCGCCACATGGCCAGTTGCGGCCAGTGTAAAAAGTAACCAGGATGGATTTATTTTTGTATTTGTATATTCACATATATTGCCACAGACTGATGAAACCTGCAATGTTTTGATGCCGCTGAGTTGTTCCAGCTGCTGCCAGGGGTTCTAAGGAGAGGAGCATTTCTGCTACAGATTTTTTTTTTCTCAAAATACTTTTAATATGAGCCCTGTAGCATGCCCGTGTGGGACAAATGGTCTTCAGTGACCCTGTGGGCTGTGAGCTCACCTGACCTGAGATACACAGTCTGTACAGCTGGCAGGAGGCTGCACGGATACTTGAAAACAAGTTTTTGAGTTTCAGGACCATAGATACGTAAGCATGGAATTAAAAAGAAATAAATCTGCTTAAGACCTGTGCGCAAAGCCACACTCCATCTCCCCAGAACAATGCTTTTCCTTAATAGCAGAAGAATATATTTAAGCTCAGCAAAGAAAATATTTCAAGGAGAGCCACTGAAAAAAAGACTGAGGATATCCTGACTGCTTCTCCAAAGATAAGTTTTCTTCTCAGGAAATAATATAAATGGAGTGTAGTGTAGTGGGTTTTTTTTAAATCCCTGTGTGTGTTTAAATGCTCAGGTGGTGCAGGGACTGTAATGTTTGTAGGCTCTGAATGCATTACTTCCCTTAAAAAAAAAAAAAAAAAAGTCGTTGTGCATGAAATGATTTTGTTGTTGGTTTGGTTTTTTTGGAAAGCAACCCCCTGTCTGCAACACTGAATGCATCTTGCAGCCTTGGGTCACCAAAGCCACGGGCAACAGCGTTGCTGTTGGCACTTGGGGGTTGGTTTGCGGGTGGCAGCCGGGAAGGGGCTGTGCAGAAGGTGCTGGATCCAGCTGCTCCATGGGCAGAGGAGACGGGGAGCGGGGCACCCCAGCAGCACAGAGCCCCTGCGTGAGCTGTCAGCTTGTGTTGCTTGGCTTGGATTTTAGCATTCAGGCAGGGAGAAGACTTAATGATTTCTGAATGTCTAAGAGCAGAGCTGGCAGTTGGGTTTAATGGGGTTTTTTTGGGATGGGGCATAGAAGTGTGGACTGGGAAGCATCGGACCTGCTGACCTTATAAAAGCTGAGTTGCTGAGACTTGCTTTTGCAAAATGCTCCTTTAATGTCTCATACTATGTGCAAACCAAAATAAGTGCTGACTGAAACATTTGGCAAAGCCAGGTTTTAAAATGCTGGAAGTCATAACTAGAAAAGCCACCAGAGGAGCAGTGGGCTCTCCCTGCCCTCCTGCATGATGCTACACCAGTTTCTGTGCCTCCCTACAACTGAAGCACACGCTGTTTTCTGTGCTTACCACTGACTGATTTTTTTTTTTGGTGTGGTCTTTAAAACTGCACATAGAACTACTGTATTTAACCATTAAACCCTGTGCATCTGCCTGGGGAAGAATCCATTTGCTGGACTTCATGTCCTCAAGTAATTAAAGAGTAGCTGTTGCAAGACCCAAAGCTCTGCTTTCTCTTCCCAGTCTTCCCTCTGCTCCTCGGGGATGCTGTGCTGCAACACAGCTCATTGGAGAAAGGTTTCCCATGGGCCCTCTCCCCATCGGAGATGGACTCTGTCCTTCCAACCCAGGGTCTGCTCTGCAAGGATGAGGTTTGCAAGGAGCCACAGCAGGCTTTGCCCCAGCGCTCTGCTTTATTTTCTTATATAGCCCATACTATTTACAGTCCTTTCCTGAAACGACATTAATTTTTTTTTTTTTTGAGAAAGACCAGAGTGAATGGATGAAGAGGAGCCTCCTCATTTCAGTGTGTTTTTCTCTGAAGAAGATATAACATTATCCTTATTAGGACAAACTAATTGATTTTTGGCTGACTTCCATTTTTCTGTGTTAGCGTTTCATGTGTCACCGTCTCTGCCTCTCTTCTATATTTTGTCCCTTCATATAAACCCTGTGTTTATTTCTCAGCAATTATGCAAGTCTGGAGGAATGTAGTAAATTGTACTACTATATTGTCCTCAATATATGCATACGTTTTTACCCCCCCAAAATTGCATATGTAAATATGTTGATAAGAAAAGAAATATGTAGTGTGGCTGTTCTCCTTCATGAATGTTGATGGGTTTCTGTAGCAAGAAGCTTCTCTCTCTGCAGTCGGAGCAGCTGTAAACATGCTACAAAAGATAATTTAAAGAAATTTCCTGTTCATATCCACTCTTGTGAGTTATAAGGGAAAAGGGAGGTGTTAGCCATGTTCTGCTGATGCTCCCAGGTAACTTGGCTCTCCATTTTAGTCCTGATAGTGTGTGTGTATATATATATATATATATTAGTTTTGCTATAGACTGTTTGAGGGACTGGCATGTCCATGGACAGCACAACCCCAGGCAGCTAGCTCTGTCCTTTTGCACCATTGCCCTGTGGCTCCCCTGGGTCCAGCCATGCCATTCCTGGCAGAGGTGCATAACCCCTTGACAAATGTTCATGGGTTCATGAAAGGCAGGTCCTGCCTGACCATCCTCATCTCCTTCTATGACCAGGTGACCCGCCTAGTGGATGAGGGCAAGGCTGTGGATGTTGTCTACCTGGACTTTAGTAAGGCCTTTGACACGGTCTCCCACGGCATTCTCCTGGAGAAGCTGGCAGCTCACGGCTTGGATGGGCATACTCTTTGCTGGGTAAAAAACTGGCTGGATGGCCGAGCCCAGAGAGTGGTGGTGAATGGAGTGAAATCCAGTTGGCGGCTGGTCACGAGCGGTGTTCCCCAGGGCTCAGTTCTGGGGCCGGTTTTGTTCAACGTTTTCATCAATGATCTGGATGAGGGGATTGAGTGCACCCTCAGCAAGTTTGCAGATGATACCAAGCTGGGCGGGAGTGTCGATCTGCTCGAGGGAAGGANCAGGAGTAGGGAAGTGATCGTGCCCCTGTACTCGGCACTGGTGAGGCCGCACCTCGAATACTGTGTTTGGTTTTGGGCCCCTGAGTACAAGAAGGACATTGAGGTGCTGGAGCGTGTCCAGAGAAGGGCAACGAAGCTGCTGAAGGGTCTGGAGAACGAGTCTTATGAGGAGCAGCTGAGGGAACTGGGGCTGTTTAGTGTGGAGAAGAGGAGGCTGAGGGGAGACCTTCTCGCTCTCTACAACTACCTGAAAGGAGGTTGTAGTGAGGTGGGTGTTGGTCTCTTCTCCCAAGTAACAAGTGATAGGACAAGAGGAAGTGGCCTGAAGTTGTGCCAGGGGAGGTTTAGATTGGATATTAGGAAAAATTTCTTCACCAAAAGGGTTAACAAGCACTGGAACAGGCTGCCCAGGGAAGTGGTAGAGTCACCATCCCTGGAGGTGTTCAAGAAACGTGTAGACGTGGCACTTTGGGACACGGTTTAGGAGGCATGGTGGTGTTGGGTTGACAGTTGGACTTGATGGTCTTAGAGGTCTTTTCCAACCTTAATGATTCTATGATTCTATAAATGGCCCTAGTGGTGGTCCAGCATCACACCTAGATCTGCTTTTCTGGTCTTGAAGGCCATTACAAGTTTCCCCTCGTTTCCTTTGCCTCTCATTTTCCCAGCATTAATGCCTACTTGGGGCAGTGCTTCTTGCCCTGGCTTGTAGGCTCTGCAGAAATCAGGCAGGTTTTGCATTGCTGTGCACCAGTACCACGTCTGTAGGGAGCAATCGGTGCTGGGACCGTGAGGACTGGAGCTTGGGGACCAGAGCTCGGGGACCCTGAGAGCACGAGCTCCCGGGGGAAGGTGTGCACTGGCTCCCGTGTCATCTCGCTGCTTGAGCAAAACCCTCGGGGAGGGTGAGTTTGCCTTTCCAGACAACACAGCCTGGCTTCAGAGCCAGCTGAAGGAGCTTTATTACCTTTTTTAATTATGCTAGCTTAAAAAAAAAGAGGGGAGCGTTTAAGCCATTTGTCTTTTGTCAATGTATTTATCACCTTAAAAGGCTTAACCAGGTAGTGAAAAATTCAATAAAAAACCTGACTGCATTAGTCTGAAATAACACCGATATTTAGCATTGGCTCGCCTGTTACATGGATGTTGTGAAACTATTTTGAGTCTTAAATCTTCTGTTATCTATGGAATAATCATGAAATTGTTAGAATCCAATCTGTAAATCTTGTGGGCAATTGAGGCTGTTTGCTGCCGCCCCATGTTTGTCTGGTTTTTATTCCTCAGCAGAAGTAATTACTTTCCATGACACACTTAAAGGATTGTTCCCATTTCTTCGTGTTCTATAGCTGTGCTATTGCAGCACTGAAAATATGTAATATTATTTAATCTGCTTTTGTAATGAATCCCAGGCAGCCTTCATCTGGTTGTTCTGGTGGGAATGGTATCATCACCTTAGTCCGCAGCAGGCAGCGCCCAGGCTTAATAGCTCCATTGTGTCAGGAGCTGCGTGTTCGGATGGAGTCAAATAGCTTAAAATCTCACTTTGGTGACCGAGCCAAAGTTCAGGACGCAGAGCAACGCATGTGGTTTATGCAAGCCTGGAGGGTTTTATCCCGCAAAGGAGCAGTTTTATCCCCAGGAAAGCATATGTAGTGCTTTATGCTAAGGGCAGTGAGCCACTCACCAAGTCACCTCTCAGCATCCCACCTTGCTCAGGACCACAACTTGAAAACCAGTGGGTCTGGGCACCCTGCCTTCAGGCCAGCTGCATCCTTGCTCGCTCCACTGCACGCTTCCTCCAGTGGCCTCTGAAAGCTTTGCTGCCCAACTCCAGGTGACGGGGACTTTTTGGGACTGGTGTTGGGAGATATTCAGTTTTATTTCCTTCTGCTGCTAGCCTCATCAAAGGTCACTAACTCCATTGAAGAACAGCTGATGTGGAGAGATACAGCCATGGCATGATGCAGGGTGGGGGAAAATAGTTTGCTTCTAAAAAGAGAGAAACCATCTGATTGTGTCCCAGAAACTCACATCAGACTCTCGTCCCCGTACAAGACCGCTTCTGCCCTCGACTGGGCAGTGACAGTGTTATACTGATGTTGAAGCTTCTGTGGACGATGAAAGCACCAGCACTGATGCCAGCCCGTTCACAGGATGGTGGTTTTTTACCCACCCATCGCCAATTAAACTGGTTGTGAGTGCAGCTGCATCACCATTGACTGGCTTGACACAGCAATGATCTGAGGGGACTTCTAGAAATAGTTCTCAATATCTCCTGCAGGTAATAGTATGCTGGTTTTGTGCAGCTTCTAGCTTTAAATATCTGCGCCAGTGTTTGGGTTGGGGGTGGTGGCTGCAGTCTATACCCTCGTTTCAGCTGATCTGGGTGGCACCAGTATCTCCTGTGCCTTTGGTGCTCTTGCTGAGCCGCTCTTGACTACAGGGTTAACGGCTCATTGCAAGCTCCCCCTTCCATCCTGAGATTAGAGCATCCCATTGGTTTTCAAGGAAATGGGCTTTACCAAATTACCTATTCAATTGAGTTCAAGTCTCAGTAGCTTTTTTTGTTCTTTGCACTAAGTTTCTCTTAGTTGGCCTGAAGGCTATCTAGGGACCCATCTGATGTGTTAGGAGTGCTCCGTACCCATCGTGGGAATAAGCTCAGCAGCTCGTGTGCTAAACAACTTTCCCATGTGCCATGTGTGTTAAAGGCTTTGCTGGATCCTGCGGGTTGGGGTTTTTTTTACCTTAATTTGTGTGAGAATCTGCTGAGTGTTAGTGAATCAAATCTGGGGGGAGCAGGGAGCCTTACGCATGGTGTGAACTTGTCACTTAGCAGCTCCACACTCATTGGGAGGGAAGTTCAGGTCTCCTGAGCCTGGATCCCGTTTGGGACCTGCTGCTTTACAGGCGATACGTTGTCTCCTCTGCTATTGCTTTACTTGCGGCCTCACACACTGGAGAGGACGTGTCTCCTTGGTGAAATGTGGCCTCCTCTTCAGCGTATGAAGAATGGGCATTGGACAAGTTTATTTACAGTGAGACTTGTTCCCCACTGTTAGGACTCTGCAGTCTCACATCTCTGCTCCGTGCAGAGGATGACTCCTGCAAGAATTCTCTGTAATTACGCAGGCAGCAATAGATTAGCATTAGCAATGTTTGATTGCAAAATTTTGCGGGTGTCAGCAGTTTTTCCAACCAAAAAAGCTTTTAGCTCTTGGGCAGAAAGTCAAGTGCCATTTTAAATGCATAGCCATCAGGTTTTTGAAAAAATCAGGGAGTCAGTCTGTTTTCCCACTTTTTTTTTTTGATGAAGTGCGTAATAAGCTCTTAGCTCAGATAAATCCTAATTGAGGATTCAGTCAAGGCTGTTGCTAAATTAGCAGAGCAGGTCTGCTAGACAAATGCACCTTCAGCTGGTCAAAATAAGCAATTCTTAAAATTCTCACATGGAAGGAGGATTCATGTCATTAAACCTTTTTGTCTTCCCTGGTTCCCAAACACAGCCCTCTTGCCCCTTTCAAGAATCACCCAAATCCATCCCAATCACCACAGCACATGGCTCTGGTGTTGCTCCCATACCATTTTGCCAGGCTGTGGCTGCCCTGGAGTTGGTGTCACACACTCTGAACAGGGGCTTTGTTTGACCTTGGAAAGGTCCCTTCATCAAGGGGTACCTGGGCATCGCTCTCAAATTTACGCATTTCCTCCAGGACTCTTCCAGTTCTCCAAAGCAAGGTCTTTCAGGTATAAGTGACACCTGGCAAGTGCAGACACGCCTGGGAAGGCTTTGGGATGCACTGTGGAAGCGTTCCTCCTGGCAAAGTGGGGCTGAAGTGGTGGTAGGATCTGGTACTTTGAAGGGTCCAGCAAAGCACCCAACAGTCAAACCCTTGTGGAGATTATCTGCTGGTAGACAGCACTAAATGACTAAAACTGTAAGAAAAATAGGCATCCTGTATCTGTGTGTGTTGTCAAAGCCCGTGGATGAAATGTGGCTCAGGAACAGTAAGTTCTGGGTATTTGTCCACCTGAATTTCTTTTTTTTTTTTCTTTTTTTCCCTATTAAAGTAGTTATCCTACATTAGCTTCTGGATGGCTTTACCCTGGACCTTAATGTGGCTAGAAAATTAAAAAAAGACTACAGCTGGGTAACCAATTTAATATGCACCCAGCTTGTCTTAGCATAAATGTGGTATTTGTTACTCCTCATTGCTCCCTGGCTCGGTAACATGTTTCTTTTCCTTCCAGTTCAAGATCAATGGCGAGTGGTGCACCTGGATCAACTACGACCGCTTCCAGGAGCTGGTGCAAGAGCACAAGAGGAGTGGTGGGTCCAAGACTTTCACAGCGGCCGATTATGCAGCCAGAACTCCTCACTGGGCTCTGTTTGGGTCCAGAGAAAGGGGATTCGATCCCTTGGATGTAAGATACCAGCGGAAGAACAAAGCGAGAGACATCTCTGGGTGCTGAGGTTAGGTTGGGGCTTGCCAAACTCTGGGCTGGCTGGCTGCTGAGTTTTGGTCTCCATTTCTAGGCGAACACTGACCTTGAATCTATTCACCCAGATCTTTCTGATGTTTGATATTGACAACGAGGGTGAGGCCTTTATTTACCCTTCCCTCCTGTTTTTAGGGCTTCTTGGATGAAAATATTTATAATGCTCTCTATCTCAAGATAAATCACAAATGGTGCATGCCAGCAATTTATTATAACTGGCAGCATGATGAGGGAGGCAGTGCCTGTGGTCTCTGCAGCAGAGGGTGTTTGGAGTTGGATGTGGAGGGGGAGTGTTTGTTTGACTTCTGTGCCCTGCTGCGAGGAGAGCCCGGCGTGTGCTGGCATCCAGCTCGGCAGCAAAACGTTCCACGTCCATAAGGATAAGTGCTAAGGGGATTTCAATGCTACAGGCTGGTTGGGTCTGTGCAGGTGGGACTGCAGAAGGATCTGGATCTAAAAGCCTGAGCCCTGCTGGAAGTATCATTGTACAGACAGTAACAAAGACTTATGTATTTTAAACTCTGGTGCCAATTCCTATAAAGACCCCAACCCCAAGAAGCTGAAGCTTGGGAATGGTATAAGTAATGGCACCGCTCTTAATATCGTTTGCAACTTCTGATATCTCTCCAAATATTTTCCAACTTCATGGGTTTGGCAATGAATATTTTCTAAGTAGTTTTATCCCACTCCCCTGGCAGCCCTAAATAACACATACAATTCTTCAAAGCCCCATTAGGCTCCTGCTGTGTGTGTCCAGTGTCCTGCTGATGGTGAGGACCTGTTGTGGGGAGCCAGCAGGCTTGGGTGTCAGCAGATGGCTTCCTTTGCTCCACATGGGCAAGTCGATGGTGTTGCTGCTGGTTTGGTTGGAGGTGGTAATCTGATGTAAATGAAAACTAAATCCAGTTGAGATCTCTTGTGTCAAAAACCCAACTATTTTAGTTTGGAGAGGTGTCGTCTAGGCATGAGGTCCAGTGACATGTCCCCGGGTGTTGCTCTCGGAGACCCTGGGCTGTGCCTGGCACTCTGTTTGGAGGTACTGCAGCCTGGCTGGAAAACTGCATTTAAATGGGAGGGGGGTGGGCTGTTTTCTGTTGGGAAAATCCCCACTTGCACATGCTGACGACCTTTCCCTTTCTGTTTATGCAACATCTGCGTCAGCTGCACTCCCACATGAGTTGCAGAGGATCAGTGTGCAAACATCCGGGGCAGACCCCCGATGTCTGGCTGTGCCTTCAGTTGCTGAATGGCTGAACTAGGCTACAACGCGACTGCCTCCCAGCTAGCCTCCCATGCCTCTGCCAGTGGCTTCCACCCTTTGGCAGCCCGCAAGGCATGGGGCAGCACTGGCCACTCTCATCTTCCCTCGCCGTGCCCAGCCAGCCTTTTGGGGTGAATGGGCTGTGGTGTGGGAGGACAACGGGGCTCCCCTGTTACCTCAGTCTGCTGTACAGTGGCTTGACCTGCTCCAGCTGAAGCCCTTCAGCTGAGGAGCCTGACTGAACCAGCTGCAGAAAGAGCTTTAATTTAGACCCAGAGGTGTCAGCTGCTGGTGGGAATTAAAACACAGTCATGCTCGAGTGTTTTTGTTCTCCCATTGAACTCCAGGAGCACAGATCAGAGGCGTTCACAACACTCCCACCTTAATGGTGAGGTCCATAAGCCTGCGATGCCCAGCACCTGTGGCACTGTGGAAGGACTGTTCCTGAGATTGTGATTATTTTTTAAAAAGGATTTTTGAAAGGATAAAAATTTCTTAAACTGTAAAAATCATTTCTAAAGAAGAAAGAAAATAAAGTAATTTTCCCTAGAGCACCTTTGTTGTCATTGCTGTATGAGACTTTGTAAGAGGGGCTGCTAAAAGGATTTTAAGATCAAAAGCACAAACATTACAGAATATCTTCTTTTTTCTTGATAGCCTGTGAAGTGGAAGGGAGAGCATCTCTGTACCTGTGGATGATGGAGAGGGCTTGGCTGATGAGAGTCTGCTCTAACAGGTTGGTCACCTGGCTCCTCTCCCCAGAGCACTGAATGGAGGTTGGAGGTGGTGAGAAGTAGTCACCAGGCTTCCTCAGGCCAATGCCAAGCCTGACACAGGTGGCACCAGCAAGCCTTGGGGAGGGACAGGACATTTTCAACCCATCTGTCCATCTTCCTACAACAGAAACCTGACACAACATTGCTCCTCTGTGTGCATTGCATCACCAAAGTCCAACTGTGGGACTCTCAACCCCAAGGTGTCCATCCTGTGTGATTGCATCTGGCTGGAGGCTGAGCTCGGTGTGCCGAGTGTCCCAGCCAGGCTGGTGAGACCCTGTGCCCAGGCCACTGTGTGTCATGGCCTGTCTTGAAAGCTGCTGTCAGGGTGAGCCAGGCCATGGTCATGGTGAGATCTGATCTTCTGGGCTGCTAGTGCTGCTTCCTAGCTAAGACATGTCCACGTGTTTCATCCTTTACAGCCCCGTTCATGGGAGCTGGTGAGTACCAAGCTGAGCTGGGAGGGCACCTGTTTGTTGCCACCTTCCACCAGAAAATGGTTTTTTGTGTTCTTGGTGATACATTTTGCTGTTCAGTGAATGGTGGAGGAAAGAAATGGATTCACTAAGGCATTGAAAACTTTGGGTGAGGATCTTTGTGTATTTGGGTCAGTGGTGGGCACCCATCTTCAAGCAAGGTCTCCAAAATGACTTTTTTTCCTTCCTTTCCTGACCATATTTTCAAAAAATACCTCCTAAATCCTTATGGGAGGTTAGTCTTAGGCATTTGATTTCCTTAAGAAACAGGCTAGAGAAAGGATGCTCTCCTTTCCCCTCAGGAAGAAGGACTTGTCCTGCTCCCACCATGGTTTCACCAGGGGCAATCCTATCCTCTGCTCAGTCACTCCTCTCTTCTCTTGGTCATGTTTGACACAGTTTAGCTCCCATTGGGGGTGAAGGTTAGTGGCACTGGAAAGCACAGATGCTCCATGCTGGAAGATTTGAAGCTGTTAACAGGAAAAAATATGTTTACTTGTGAGACCTGTACTCTGACTCCTGCTTCTGATGGGAGGGATGCTGTGTGAAGAAGGTGAGTTCTTAGAAATTCCCAGTGTTGGACCACGTTTGAGTTAAAAATTGTTATGTTCTGGGCTTATTTTGCTGAACTAATGCAGTTTGAGTGAAAGTATCAGGGGTGGGATGCCTGAACACAGATGTTAGTAGGTGCAGAGACCTCTCCAGCCACCAGCTCTGCTCTGCAAGACTCTTGGAAGACCTGGCTCACATCTGCCAGCCCAGGTAGTTGTCCCAGGGCATCTCCCAAGCCACCAGATGTGTGTTTAGGTAGTGGTCTTCCCTGTTTTCTGATCAGCTGTGGGATTACTGTCATCTTTGTTCCTCTGTGTGACCTCTTGTAAATTTAGAGCATGGGGGGACCTTCCTGTAGCAAAGTCCTAGGGAAGGGAAGTTGTTCATGCCATGAGGTCCACAAGTATTTCAGTGCCTCCTCATTACCAACCTCCTGTGGGTTAGGTTAACCAAGGTCATTAGCAGCTTAGACAAGACATCAGGTTTTTGTGGGACTCTTGTTAACCTTGGAGCATCAGTTGTGTGTGGGCGCAGCTGGAGTTTTGGGCTGGCATGTTTGATGTTGACCATAACCCACCATATTCCTCTTGATGGATGCTAGCTCTTCTGCACCAGTTCCTTCTTTCTGGGCCAGACGCTTCCATCCTGCACCCACCTCCCTGACACGTGAAGCAGCCATAAATCACTAGTGTTCACCCCAGTCCCTTGGTCATCCATCGTGAGCCCTGGTAGCAGCCGGTGCTGCCCTGGGAGAGGTGGGCCCCGTGCCAGAGGAGCCCTGGGGCTGCCGCCCTCAATGGCTGCCACCCTCAACAGCTGCTGTGGTGATTAGCACTTCATGTAAAATGTTCCATAAAACCCTGACAGTGCCTTCCCTTGGAAATCCTAGGGGAGCCCTAAAGAAAACTCTGTCTTTGTGTTTTCTCTGTGCTGTGGTATTAGCACTATTTCTTCTCCCAGCCCCCCTTGGGGCACACAAATTGCTGCTGTCCCCGTTACACAGTGCTTCTCCACGGGCCATTTGGCTCAGTTGAAATAACTTGTTGGCGCTGTTAGAGGCCTCTCCCTGATCCTCGCTGTGTCCCTGCATTCCCTCTATTCTTCTCCCTGACCCTCCTCACTGTGCTCCAGGGCTCCGGGGTGAGTCTGGCCTGAGCAGGTGCTGGTGGCTGATTTGCAGCCCTGGAGGTGGGGCTGATGGGGCCAATGGGGCCACCACCACTGGGGCTTGGAGGTGGGTGGCCTGCACTGAGGCCAATGCTGTGGCATCCCCATGGGGACTGGCAGCTCAGATGTCTTAGAAAAATCATGATTTCCCCTGCTCATCAGCTAGAGGGAAAACACAGCCCCTGAAGTAGCCCTGTGAAGAAGGACCTGGGAGTGCTGGAGGGTGGCAAGGTGACCGTGATCCAGCACTGTGCCTTTGTGGCCAAGAAGGCCAGCGGTATCCTGGGGTGCATCAAAAGGAGGGTGGCCAGCAGGTTGAGGGAGGTTATCCTCGCCCTCTACTCCACCCTGGTGAGGCCACATCTGGAGTGCTGTGTCTGGTTCTGGGCTCCCCAGTTCAAGGACAGGGAACTGCTGGAGCAAGTCCAGCGGAGAGCCACAAAGATGATCAGGGGACTGGAGCACCTCTCTTATGAGGAAAGGCTGAGAGACCTGGGGCTGTTCAGCCTGGAGAAGAGAAGACTGAGGGGGGATCTTATGCTTATAAATATCTAAAGGGTGGGTGTCAAGAGGATGGGGCCAGACTCTTCTCAGTGGTGCCCAACGACAGGACACGGGGCAATGGGCACAAATTGGAACACAGGAAGTTCTACCTGAATATGAGGAAAAACTTCTTTACTGTGAGGGTGACAGAGCACTGGAACAGGCTGCCCAGGGAGGTTGTGGAGTCTCCTCCTCTGGAAATATTCAAAACCCACCTGGACGTGGTCCTGTGCACCCTGCTCTAGGTGTACCTGCTCAAGCAGGGGGGTTGGACAAGATGATCTCCAGAGGTCCCTTCCAGCTCCTACCATTCTGTGAATACCAGGCAGGATGGTAACCAGGGCTGCGTCCTGCCCTCTTGTCCCTCCTGGGGTCCATCTCGCATCTGCAAGCTGCTCTGAGAACAATTTGTGCAGGATTCACTCCTGCAATTACACTTGAATTGCCTTGTGCTTAAAGCAAATCTTTTAACGCACGTATCTGAAAGCAATCCTCTTACACAAGTAGCTTTCAATTGTACAACTTAATACAAGTCACCATCTATAGCTATTTTGGGGACATGCTAAATTGAAGACCCAGCCAGCCAGAGTGGGTTGCTGCTGTAGCTCCAGCTGTCTGCAGGTGGTCGTGGGGATCGTGCTCCAGGTGTGCTGGGGCTGGGGAGCTTTGCTTCTTCTGGGAGGGGCTTTTTTACCTGCTCTCCAATGGCAGCATTTCGTGCCTCACCTGAAATTGCTTCTTCTAGATTTAAAATAGATTGCTGCTCACTGGGATGCTCGGGCGGGCTGGAGGTTGTGGTTTTTTCACAGGGAAGCTTTAATAGTATGGGATGCACACTGAAAAAAAGTGATCTTTAGTTAAATGAGGTCTTTCCTATTCTGTCAGAGATTGGTAAAAGATCCCAGTCTGGGAAAACTTCTCCAAAGTCATGATTTCAGGATCAGCCCATGCTCTTGCGATGGTGATGCTCCGTCACTCTAAATATATTTGACTTAATAACTGGGTAATCCCAACCCATTTTCCATAGGTTTCGATCTGGACCAGAGCCACCCTCCAGCAGCACATGCCTATGGTGCTGCTGGGAGACAGGGGCGTCTCCACCCTCCTCACTGCCCCAAAGAACTGCCCTCCCTCCGGTTTGGGGGGTTTTGCCCAAAGCCAGGGCATGATGAGCTTCCTGGGTGTCATTTCCAGTGAAGAGGGACCTGTTGCTTCAATAACCAACCTGGAGGTTCGGGAGGTTCCATCCTAAAGGCAAGATGGGCAAAAATTATTTTAACCACTTGAAGCCAGGGAGCATTTGAGGAGCGCTGTGCTCCGGCTCCTCCACCTCGTCCAGCTCATCCTTCCGTGGCACAGGCTGGCATCCCTCCTCGCTGTGCTGCGGGCTCTGTCCGGCCACGCTGCCGTTGTGCCCTGACTCACGGGGTGAGTCATTCGGAATGGGGGTTGTGTTTCATTTTTGAACAAGGATAAATATATTTGTTTCCAAAAATCTTCAGCAGGAAAACATCCCCCAAACAGAGAATTGTCATCCATCAGCTTTGTCTTCATCTGGCTCCGCTCCTAAATCATTTATGATGTTAGAGCCGCTGTTGTGCCTCGAGGGAAAGGAAGAAGATATCTGAATTAATTGAAGGAAGGGCATCTTTTTCATTTCATCAACTGCAAACTGAGCCAGGAGTTGGCAAAGGCTGCGGGCCCCGCGGGAGGGGACCCGACCCAGCAGCGAGAACATGTGCTGCTCTAGCAGCTCGCTGTGATGAAGGAGAGGCAATTAATCCTGGGGAAATATTTCAAAGGAAGCCCTTGCTTTTCTGGAGCTGAGCTTTCCAGGAGGTGGGAGCTCACCGGTTCCTTCCCTTCCTCCTCCTCCTCGGCTCTGTCTCCTCCCCTCCCTGGCCAGGCAAGACCGACCAGCAACCGCTCCGTGCAGCAGGGATAGAGGTGGCAGGAGCTCCTGTGGCTCATTTCCAGCAGTGTTGGCACATTTAGGAGGAGGCAGGGAACCCACGCCAGGCATCACCTGGCTCCTTCAGCCAGTCCGAATCTTCACTCCCAAAATCCGGGCAGCAGTGGCATAATTGAAGCCAATGAGAGCACGAAGTGGCGGTGATTTTATGGCTGTCACCATCCACCACCCCATCCCTGGTGCCCACGTTCCCCTTGCAGTGTGGGGCATGAGCCCATGTGGCTGTGTCCTCCAGCTTCCCGGAGCAGGGCCACCGTGTTTGGGTTGTCTCCCTGGTGCTTAGACAAATCCTGGCCTCTTGCTTCATCCCAAAGCCTTCCTCTGTTATTACTTGGAAAGACTGAGGAAGAAAAGGTCTTTCTGCCATTTGCACAGCCCTGGTGATCCCATGTCACGAGCAATCCTCAAAAAGGTGATGCTGAGACGATCTCCCATCCCAGGAGATGTTGGGAAATGTTCACAGGAAGATGGCAGAGGTGGTGATAACCACCTCCAAGAGCAAATCACTGGTTTAAATTAATTACCAGCATCTTCTGCAAGTGGGAAAGCCCCAGGTGGAGAGAGGCCACAGGAGTGAGAGGGCAGGGGCTGCCCAGGGTGGGGAGAGCCTGGGCTGGCCCAGGCAGGGAAGGGCTCCCAAAGTCCTGCAGCCGCTGACGCTGAGGTTGACGCAGCAAGGCCCTGGAGATGCAAAGAGGTGGACGCCGGGAACAGTTATATTTAGTCTGGCAATTTAAAGCATTTCCCCCAGAAGCTACTGTTCATGTCGGACTGGAAATAATTTACTGTCGCAGCAGGCTTTCTATTAGTTTTGCTATTTATTCTTCTTTTTTTAACAAAAGCCTGCCCTGTGTTCTTGGCGCTATCCCCCCGGTCTCGTACCCTGGCTGTGACTTTCCCTGGTTCCTGGCTGACCCTCTGCCCTCTCCCCAGGGACCGATGTAGCCAGAGCTCCCTGTGCTGCCTTTCACAGCCAAAGGGGACCTGGCGTGTGCATCCCTGATGGGATATCGCTGTGTCCGACCTGGCCTTTTCCTTCTATACCTCTAAAAACCTGATGTGGTGGCTTGGAAATGCCATTCAATACCGCCTTCCTGGAGGATGCTTGCCTGGCTGCAGTGCCCAGCCCTGGGGACACCCCATCCTGGTGACACCCCATCCCAGAGCTGGAGCATCCTCTCTCTTTCTGCCTCCCAGCCTCTCTGCCTTTAGGCTGCCAAGGCCACGGCTCCATATGTGTATTACAAGTGTCCAAAAAGGTTATTCCCAATGACAGATCTCCCAGGATAGCTATGGGCTCCTCCCAAGGGGTAGTGAAGATGCAGCCCTGCGTTGGGGATGGCATTCCTGCATAGGGCTCCCCACTGGGAAATTTTGGGGAGATGCAACACAGAAGATGCCAAAACTTGCTGGATCTCCAGTACAAGAGGGTTTGTTACAGCAGGAACAAGCTACGGCAGCTAATCCCTCATCCCAGCTGTCCTGGTGCGGTCAAGGTCAGAGAGGAGCCGGGAGCAATCGTGCTGGCCTGGGGGTCCAAGCTTTCCAATAAATGGTAAAAAGCTCAGTTCTGGTTTTGCGTGAAATTTAGATTAAATCTCTTGGAAGATTTAATTAGATTTTTTTTTATTTTATTTTCTACTACACTTTTCTATACCTTCATGTATTTTAAACTTTTTTGTTAAGGAACAAAGTAACTAAAGGGTTGTTTTTTTTTTTTTAAATAAACTGTTCTTTTGAATGAAGAAGGAAAATTTCAGGGGTTTCACAACCTAAAAATGAATGTTTGAACTGGAAGATGAGCTGGGAAGGGTCTTTCCTTGTGGATAGTTTCTGCTTCAATGATTTGGTATTTTCACATTCTTCCCCATCTCATTTCAGGACGGGCTCAAGCCCGTCAGGCAGCTGCCAGGATGGGTGGGTGCTCACTGCTGGGACGTCGTGGCCACGGGAAGCCAGGCCACGGGACGGCCCCAGCTCCCCCATTGCACAGTGACTGGTGGCATCTTTGGAATTAAACTTTCTAAACCAAAAAAACCTTTTCAGGATAGAACAAAAACAATAAGAAGGCTTGCAAGAAATCATTCCAGACAAAAAAAAAAAAATAACCACCTTGAAAAAATTCAGAACAGCAGTAATTGCATGGGAAAAAGTTGTGGTTAAATGCTGATCCCCCAAAATGTGGTGCTGGCTTTTTGCTCCGATGGAGCCTGGCTTGCCTAAGCATGAGCCAGTTCAGCTCCCTAAACCAGCTGAGGACTAGTCCCTTGTTTGCAGTGAGAGTTGGAAGCCCTCAGCCCTCCCAGCTGGGTGACCGTGGGGGAGAAGGGATGCATCCATTTGCCTCCTACAAACACCTGCACCTGCGCTGGGGCCAGCTCCTTCACCTCCGTCCTGCCACCGCATCGCCGTACGCCTTTCCTATTGCTGGGATTTTTTGGGGATGCTGATAATAACATAATCCTCACCTCTGGGGCAGCCATCTGGGAGCTTAAACCGCCACTGCCTCACTAAATTTCATCCTCTTTGCCAGGGGCTCAGATTAGATCGGCTGTTTAAATCATCTTAGCGCTAAATACATGTTATTTGGAAAACAGAGAGAAAGCATCAAAGACATGAATAATTAGCTGTTAAATGCTGCAGCCAGGCACGGTGGCTTGCCCCAGGAAATGTGAAGTTGCTTGTCAAATTATCCGCAGCCCCCCGAGCTGCTGAGCTGTCGTCAGCAACTGGTAATTTCTCCTTTGGCTGGGGGACAACGGCAGGTGAAACCCTGCTGGCAGGTTGGTTTTCCCCGTAATCATGAAGACGAGACCTGGCTGTGAAGTTTTGCAGTGAAATGGGCTTGTTGCGCCTTGTGGAGTTGCCATGAACTTCTATAAGCGGGGAATGATGCCTTTAGGCAGCTGATGTGTTACCTACAGCATCTCACACCCTTGGTGGAGCCGGCAGAGAGGCGGTGCTGCCTTGCTTCCCCGGCTGTAGCATCGATATTTCCACTTCTTTCTCCGAAAACCAAAAAGCCACTGGTGCTGGGGAGATGGAGAGCCCGCAGGGAGGTCTGCGTGGAGCCACCGGCATCGCAGGCAGCTGCGCTGCTGGCACGGCTGCCTGCACCCTGTGCTCGGTCACCAGTTCCTGCCTTCCCTGCTTAAATATGTGATGTAAGACACATCCACTTGCTTCTAAATCTTTGCTTAATCCGAGTTTTACTCATTCCCTCCCCATATCTGTTATTTCCCTCTCTGGCTATATTTGGCCCTGATGTTTTGGCAGCGCAGAGGAGGGACAGGGCGTCCCGGACAAACAGGAGGTTGCAGGACTCCTAAAATTTCAGCCTATTTTTTGGGTCAGGTCCTGTGGTCCTGCTCAAAACCCTCCTGGGGCAGCTACCCAGCGAGAAGATGATAGTAAAATATTGCTCTTTTCCCCATCTCCCCACCCTGCCACTGCTGCTGTGTCCCATGCGCCCATCCTTTCCTGGGGAGAGTGGCTTTAGGGTTTTCAGAAATAAGTTTGTTCGGGGTTTATTTTCAATAAAAGGCAAGATCCATAGGAATCCAGTCCAGAAATACAAAACCAGACCCACCAGCGCTTTATTTCATTGAGACACACATATGCTTAGCACAGGAGAAGATGCCCCCAGTAATCCCGTGTTTATTCCATCCCTCAAATCGTGCTTACGAACAATGCGATTCAAATAAAAAAATTGATTTAAGGCTGATATTTGCTAATCGACCGTGTGGTTTGAAGCAAGCCACATTAGAAGAAGCATTTCATCCCGAGCTGGGGGGTCTGCCTCTGTCGGCAGGCGATGCCCCCCATCACACCGTGCCCCTCGCTGCAGCTCGGGCACCTCTGCTCCCCTGCGAGGCGGCTGCAGCACCCGCTGCCACGGCAAAGTCATGGCAGCCTGCAATGGGTAAGGGTATAATTTACACATGGCATTAAGGCTGCCGCAAATGAAAGTAAAATAACTCTCCTTGACTTTTTTTTAAATAAAAACTACAGGTTATGTATCATTTAAGGAGATCCTGCAAGTCTTTTTTTTTATGTCAAAATAGACTAATTAACAACAAGAATACAATAAAACAATAAATAATAAAACAATAATAACAAAGAGAATTAGTTGTGGCTTACAGTTTATATTTGCCACTTTGGGACAAGTCTTTGGCTTCAGATTCTGCTTTCCCCTTCCCCTTAGGGGACAAACACTGATGGCACATCAAAGTGCCCGTCGAGTTTTGGGGAGCCAGGGGCTCCCATCCCACTCCAGCCCCTCCAGGGTGGGGATGGCTCTTCCCAGGCATCCGTCACCGGCTCCGATCTCTCTATGGTTGCAAGCCAGAGAAGTGAAGACACATTTTTTTGAGCCTGGGTGTTTAACTTGGACTTTTCTCCTTTTTTTTTTTTTGCTTCTTGTCCAGGTGCAGGCTGGGCACGTAAAATCTTAACCCATCTTTTCTATTTCTGGTTAACGTCCAGCCCTCTGCCTGTGAACTGCTGCATGCCAAGGTCTGTTTTTCCCCCTGGACATGGTCAAACCTTATCAGGGGCTGGCGGGGCATCCACCAACATGGGCTGTGCTTGCAGCATCGGGGCGATATAGGTTATAACAGAGTTGTCCTCTCCAGCATGTGATGACGGTGGGTTTTGTTGCACTGAGGGTGTGTGGTCCTTGCGAGGGAGCTAACAAAAATCCACCTCGGAACCTTTGCGTGGGATTGATGCTGTACGGCATATTTCAGCACAACGTGGGGTTCCCGGAGGGATTTCTAGCGTGCTTCGGTCTCTTCCAGCAGACCACCCCGTGAATGATACGATATACCGTCCTCATATTATGGAAATCTACTCTTCAGATTAATTCAGAAGGAAAACCAGCGGTGAGCTCTGCAGGCAGGAGCTGAAGCTGCGAAACACCGGATCGTGGCATTAGCACGCTAATAATAAAATATTGTTCTTTGGTGGCAGGCTTACAACATTACAAGAAAAGCTGCTCTGAGCTCTGCTCAGCTTATGTGGGTAGCGCCGAAAGACCTGCACCGCTGGTCTCCCAACGTCTGCTCAGAACAAAGCTTTTTGGTTTCTTTAAACAAATAAGCTGCGAAAGCCGCTAAACACTGTAGAGAAACAGCAGTGAGAAAGCAAGGCCACAGAAATTGAAGTTATTATCCAGCTTTTTCATCTTGGGCCTCACTTGGAGGGATGGGGGATAGAGCTGGCGATCTCCATTCCCAGTGAGGTCTCCGAGTCCGACATCTCAGGGTGGTGGTACGCAGCTACGTGCACGGCCCCATGCAGTGGCCAAGCAGAGTCCTTGGGGACATGGGGGCACAAAAGCCCCCATCCTGCAGGAGCCGACTCCAATGCTGAGCTGCCTGCTGTCCTTGTGCCCTGAGGAGCACACAGTTTCTAGAAGGTCTGCAAATGCCCACTTGGAAAAGGAGCAAACGTGGATGTGTGTGGTGGGTTGACCTTGGTTGGCTGCCAGGTGCCCGCCCAGCTGCTTGCTCACCCTCCCTCCTCAGCAAGATGGAGAGAAGATGAAAAAGCTCATGGGGTGGGAGAACAACATCAAAGCTGCTCAAAATAAAGCACCAAATCGTGCCTCCTGGTTGAGAAAGCGATGATGAATGTCTCCTGGCCACAACAAATACTGCTGGAGCAGAGAGCACCTGAGGAGCTGCGTAGCCTCGGCGTGCAGTTGTGTAATACACAGTGTGAAGACACAGAGCTAAAATCAATGTTGTCGCTTCCTTCGCTGCAGGTACCATGCATCACTCGGAGGAGTGTGCCAAGGTAATCGCCACCTTTCCTTGAACGCATTTGTGGCTACTTTTAAAATGTCAGGGACAAAGCTGGTTGCTCAAATTCTCTGTAACTAAACCAACTTGTTCATCTCAGGGACACCTCCATGACTAAGTCTGCAGCGGTTTTGGGGCTCACCTTGCAAAAAGGGACCGTGCTTGGGGCAAAGCCCTCCTCGGGCATGGGGGATCACCTTGTCCCTGGGTTTTCTCTGGTCCTGGAGCTCTCTGCAAAGGGGGTTATGGCTGGAGAGTGGATGGGGACACAACATTTTTTCCCCTTCACTCCCTTTGGGTCTGCCCCTGCCCTTGGGAAGAGGATGGGACAGGTCCGACCAGCCCCAGCGGGGTGGTTGATGTGAGCTTAAAGACGAGGAGTGGACACGATATGCTTTTTCAACAGTCCCTTAAGAAAGCAGCAAGTTTCACTTAACAAAATGAGGGATAACATCTGGCTGGGGTCTCAGCAGGGATGGAGCACCCCTCCCTGCCCTGGCTTTGCTGCAGGCTGTCTGGCTGCCAGCCCACGATGCTGTGCTCGTCCTGGGCCTACCTAAAGGGAGCGAGATCTGCTGCCTGTTAATTTAAAAGGGAAAATGTGAAAACAGTAAATGGGAGTTGGGTCCCGTAGTCCTCCCTGCTGGGATGGCCGGCTTTCGTCACGCCACTGCAGGCAGGACCTCCTCAGGTGAGCGGGGCTTGCCAGCGCTCTGCTACATGCTCTGCTGGGGCTTAAGAACAGGTTATTCCCATGTTTTCCCTTCTTTACATGTTTTTCCTTCTTTATATTTTCCTAAAGATTTTGGGAAGACTCACAGCAAGGGTGGCATGCATGGCTGGGAGCATCATGTTTGGTGCTCCCACAGTGCTTGCCAGGTATGGGAGACCCATGCTTAGCCCAGACTCCGAGGATATACACTCCTATGGCAGCTGGTAATATCAAATCTATGGGAAGGAGATGTGTTTATCCGTGGTTTCAAGGTGTTTGCTGCTTCCCCAGCAGCCCACCACGGCTCCTTGAGGGTGCCTCTGGAGAGCAGCAGCGAGCATCCATCTCCACCTGCACTGCAGGTGCGTCCAACTCCACCTGCACCCTCGTGCACCGCAGTAAAGGTGGACATGACCAACAGCAAAACCCATTCAGTCCCTGTAGTTATTTTCATAAAACCTCCACTTTCTGCAATTTGTGCTCTCCCAGGTCAGTGTTACGGCGTATTTCCCACAGCCGTGAGGGCTGTACTGCTGCGTGGAAGCAGCAACGTGGCTGGCAAAGGGCTCTGAAGGAGGAGGACCCAGGTTGCTGTAAGGACAGCAGGAGGGAGGGACTCAGGCAGGGCACTTGGGAAGGTTACAAAAGCTACTGAGGCTGCGCAAATGGAAGGAGGTTGGGTTTAAGCTTCAAAGGTGGATCTTTGAGCATGGGGGAGTTGATGCTGAAGGATGTCACTGGTTGGGGTGGTGCTTGGGGTGAGTTTTGCAGCCTGGTGGGACCAGGGATGGGGATGTGCTGCCCGCGGTGCCACATCAGACAAACTGTGCTGGTGGGGTTAGTGGTGACTATGGCTTTGAGGCCCCTCGGCTGCGTTTCTTGGGGACTCACGAGGTGGGGGCTGCTGGCTGCTCTGCTCTGCCCTGCCAGACCAGGCTCTGCTGCAGGCGGATGAGGAGGGCGCACCCCACGCCTGGCAGTGGTGTTAGAGGTGGCAAATGAATCCTGGCAGGCGGCAGGTGGGAAACCTGCTGGGAAACGGCCATGAAACAGAGCAGCAATTGGTGCTTTACAGCGTTAGCAAAATTAATCTTATGATTTCAAGAGCAAAGAAAAAAGAGACTGCTGGGATCCTTTTGAAATCTGCTCTGGCCTCTCAGAGGCTGAAAGATCATCTCCACTGAGAGCCCTGGCATGGGCCAGTTCCCTGGGGGCTACGGTGCTGCCAAGAACCCCATGGGCTGCAAGGAACAGTGTGTTACTGATCCCGCATCTCCTTTTCCCTGAATCTTTTGTTTCGCTCCATTAAAGCCTGGCACAATGGGAGATGCGTTGCAGGGGGCTGGACAACCTCGGCACTCCAGGGTGGGTTGGACGGGAGATGCCAGAAGCATACTCTGACTTCCTAGAAAAGGCAAAATATGTATCTATATTACTGTATTTAAGCTCTCATTTTTCCCTCCCACCTCTGGCATGGCTTCATCTCATCCTGCTGGTCCTCCCTCTGCCCCATCTGGGTGCTCGCACTCTGCAGCTTGTGCTCCTCTCCTTCGTTGTAGAAAAGCAATTGCAAGGTTGTGCTCTGGGTGTTTCTTTCCTGGCTGTGAGCGATTGCCCCAAACGATGTTGAGAGCCCCCAGCAATGCTTCAGTCTTCCCCATGGCAGCAGGGGCTTCTCGCTGCCTTCACCCCCCTTATCCTGAGCAGCAGCCAGGCTCTCGGGCTGGGGCTTCCTGCCTGCACTTGCACGTCCAGCCCGACACACCTCCAGCACGTGCAGGTTTAAGGACCTCTCTGACCTCAGACCTGCACAGGGAAGCCCAGGCATGCGAAACTGCCTGTTTTTCCAAAACCTGGCCCAAATTCTGGGTTTGGCAACACATCAGCACTGGCAATACTTTCAGTGGAAAAAAAATAAGGCAAAACTGCCAACGTTTCTATTGAAAGCTTGAGTTTCAGACAATAACCTGTAGGTGAGTGTTTCTTTCCTAACTTCATTCTGGCCAGCCTGTCTCAGATATGTATTTCCTGCTAATATTCTAATAACCAGGTGCATCAAACTGATGATTGTTCATAATTGTAATCCTGTGAAGCTTCCGTAAAAAAACCAAATGAGCTCTGTACAGCCAGCTGTGTCTTTCTGAAGTGGTCTTGGGTTTGGTTTTTTTTTTAAACCAGGTTTTCACGTTATTTTTATAGTCAGTCTCTTCAGAGTGAGGAAGGGTCAGTAGATTCTCTGTCTGTTGGCAGCCTTTCCCGGGCACCCAATCCAACCCCGTGATGTGCTGAGCTGCCTTCGGAAGAGGCTTTGTCAGCACATATCAAGGTGACCGTAGCAGAGAGCGAGGAGGGATGGGGCAGGGGTTTCTCTGATTGCAGCTGATGCGGGGGATTAATTTGGGTATCCGTTTTGTTGCAAGGGGATGGGAAGTGTTTGCTTACTAGACCCCTGATGGACTGAGGCCGGTGCCTTACCCCAGCTGCCCATGCTCACCTGTGCAGCAGATATTTCTTGGTTTTGTGTTTCTTCTCCTTCCCATTTTCTCTTTCGTCCTCCCAAGATTAAATGGAGAACACGGGAAACATCCAGACCCTTTTGAACAATCCTTGTAAAGCTCTGATCTCTTCAAAGGCTCTGTTTGATGTCTGCTGTAAATGATGCTGTGCAGATTTTCCTTACGGGACTCGTAGAGGCCGTGGGTGGGATTTTGCTGGTGCAGCGCTGCAGCCGTCTGCACTGCTGGAAGGGAGCAGAGGGTCCTGGCTTACCCAGGAGCTGAGCCATCGCTTCGTGGCAAGACCGTTAACCTAAACGTGGCACCAAATAACCCTCAATTGCTCGAGTCTTGGAAGTCTTGTCTCTGCAAGAGATCTGGATGTCCACAGAGCGGACTGGGAGCCCTGGGAGTGCTGGGCAGATGATGCTCTGGGGATCACCACCCTGGAGGGCCACCAGGGAAAGGTGCCAGGCACTGGTCACTGCTCATACCCCATCCTGGTCTCCTGCAGCCCAGCATGGCTGTCCCTAATGCCTCTTTGCTGGCCATCGCTGCCACTGGGTTTGCAGCAAGAGAAGGGAAGGGCCTTTGCAGGGATAGCCTGCAGAAGGGCTGCGGGCATTGCGGCGGCAGAGGAGGCAGCCTTGGGGCTCAGTGGCTTTGGGGAAACCTTCTGGGACTTCCTTGCAGCTGGTTTCCTCCACAGACCACTTAGAAAGTGGTCCTGACACTCAGCTGTCCTTGTAGCAGGTGATGCACTGGTGTGATGCTGCAGTGTGGGCTTGTGACCTAAACGCATCTGCATGCTCCTGTCTTGGGTGCGATGTGTAACAGCCCAACGTATTCATTATCATTAAATTCCCAACAGTAACATGCGCAAATATTGCTATTTGTATCGCTATTTGTCCTCTCAGAGTCCTATAAAAAGTAGCTACCAGTGGTGTGTTTTTCTCATTATCTTAACAACTTTGTAGACTGAGATCCTAAATTTTAACCGACGGATGGAGGATCATTTCTGCAGGAATACTGGCAGCAGTGAACTGCTCCACATATGAAACAGATTTCAAACTCACATAAGCTGCTTCCTTTGTATATATGTGCTGAAATCACATTAAATATAAGTAGTGCTGAGTAAACTCAGATTCATAGAAAAATCAGGAGAGTTTGAGACAGAGAATGAGACTTAATATTGTTTAGGTATTCAATAATATTTTATATTAATAGTATTTAATATTTTCTAGACTGTTTCCAGTTTTGCTTCACTGTTGCTTTGATAACATAATGTGGGGGGTGTGGGTTATGTTTCATATCTTACATCTAAAGTCTTCAAAGCACTTCATTGCCATCAGTGAAATACGCTTCCCCATATGGCTGTGCTGGGTGGGCTTTGCGGTCCTCATTCTCCGTGTTTCTCTGTTTCTCGGAGGCCCTGGTGATCAAAGCTTCCTTGTGCATCAGGCTTTGCACCAACACACAGAGTAGTTGCAGCTACTCCATCACCCAGCATGTGGGAGATGGGAGCATTGCAGCCTCCTGTGTTTGGGTGGAGGTGAAGCTCTGGCTCCATGCATCCGTGCTACCTCCATCCTTGCAGGGTTTTAAGACCCACCTGCATAAAGCCCTGAGCAACCTGGTGTGACCCCATAGCTGACCATGTTTGAGGAGAAGATTGGGCTGGAGACCTCTGGAGGTACCTGCCAACCCAAAATATCTGGTGTTCTTTTTCATCTAAGAGCTGAGCTTTGCCATGGGTGATCCAAAATGACAGCCTCCCTGGTACTGAGCCTGTCCAGTTCCCACCACAGCCAGCCAGGTTTTGGGGGTGGTTTAGCTCCTTGCCACGTTGGACCATAACGGGAGTCATCATGAATCCTTCCTCCATCCTCCTGCAGTGAAGGCAAAACATGCTCTGCTTCTTGCACCACAAAGCCACTAGAAAAAGACCCTTTTTTTTCCCCAGCCTCTTGGTTGGCTCTTCCTGTGGTTTTTTTGGCTTTTTGGAGGGGTATCTGCTTTTTTATTAAAGATCTTTAAATTGTTATCAAAAATCAAACTTTCCCCAAGGATTTCTATATTTAATCAGCAAATATCATCCAATTATATGGGGATAAAGTAATTATGTCTCCCTCAGCAAACCTGCTTCTCTTCCTCTCCCCAAGGGGAGGAGAGGTCTTCCCTCAGGATTATGTGATTAAATAGAGGTTTAAAAGAGAAATCTTGCTTTGTACTTAAAGGGCTTAATCTGAAATCCTCTCAGAAGTGAACTGCACTTTGGAAATGCTGAGTAAGGGAACCATGAGCTGATCACCTGCCCATGGTCCTGCTCAGTTGTGTTCCGCATGCCTGGATGCAGAAGTCAGCCCCAAGTGGGATCATCCCTTGGCCAGAGTCTCGAAGCAATCCCAGTGTCCTTAGTTATGGCTGGTCACCCCTGCTTTACTCCTGAGATGTGCTTTGAAACAGCTGGATGGGTCCCTGCTCCTTTGGTGGGATGTCAAGACTTGGGTGGAGCCTGATGGCATTGCCTCGGGACGTGCCCGAGCATTTCTGATCCTCTAAGACCATGGGAAATGCAATTGGATCTGGCCAAATTTGCCTCCAGAGGCATCTCACCTGTGTCTCTCCCCACTCTGGGGAAGGTCCATCACGCCCAGAAGGTCTCCAGTGGTGGTTTGGCATGAGGCTGCCCCACGTCCAGCTTCGACTTCAGTGATGGTTTTCCCTGGTTCAACCCTGCTTCTGCTCCACAGCACCCATGGCCATGGTGCTGGGGCAGGGGGCAGTCCTGCTGACTCTGCTTTGGCAGGTCAACAGTGGCTGTAAACACCTTACCCTAGAGAAAGGTTGAAAGCCACATCACACTTACGTATACCTGCCTGGATATGTATTTATCAGCTCTACAAGGCACAAGAGCTATGGACTTGCTTGGCCAAGGTCTCGGAGCTGCTGGTAAGCAGAGGAGCTGCTGGAAGGAGGGACCTGCTGCATTAATTTATTCAGTACAGGCAAAAAGCTTCTGAAAAGCTGTTATGTCTCCTCAGCAACAGTTTGCTGTGTTCTGCCTCTAAAATTTTGTGCGCCTTTATGGCCCAATAGGGAAGTGCAGGCCATGTCCCAACGCGCTTGGCAGGCATGCGCACTTTGGAGAATAACACCCGGTGCAGTCACCGGGGCCAGTACCTGATGAAAGGAGATGGAGATGGCTCTGTCTTGTTCTTTCTCACCAGCAAGAGGCCAAATCCCCAGCTGTGAGCTCTCATAACAGCCCTGGGTATAGGTGGTAATTTCTCTGAAGCTTTTACCCTCTTAAATAGTATCAGAAACAAGGGATGGGACATTTACAGGCTTCTGTAGCTTATGGAAAGCTGAGAGCCTTCACAAAAGGACTGGGAAACCCTTCCCAAGCTTTTACTTCCATGCTTGCTTTTGTCTTTCAGTTCATGTTTCACCAGACTGTCATTTTTGTTCAGAAGAAAGCGTATTCGGGGAATTTGAGGGAGCTTTCTGGTGCGTTGAGCTGTCAGCTGTAACGCGGCAAGTGTGGCAGATGCCACCAAAGGAGGATTCGGGTTTTCTGGCAAATCTGCACTGTGGTTTTGAATGGGAGCAGAGGGAAAGGGTGAGAGGAGAAGAGGGACCAAGCCATCTCAGAGCTGTGACCAGACATTGGCTGGTCCCCTGCTGAGAACTGGCAATGGAGAAATGCAATAGAAATGTCCAGGGTGGAAATATCAGCACCTGCTGTGATGGACACTGCTGTGGTGGGCACGCCAAGGACACCGTGGTGGCCTGTGGGTGTTTGAACCGCAGTTAAAAATCCAGCTGGCAGGTTCAGGGATGGCATGTGTAGTAGCTGCTCCCGAAGACGCTGCTCGGGGAAAGACCAACTATGGAGTTTAGACGCGAGCATCACCTTGCAGCACACTGGTGGGGGGACAGGATGTCCTCACCAGCGCTGCTGTGAAGCCACCACAGCATCCTCCCTTAGCATCAGAGCATACCCAAAGCCTGGTGAAATGTGCCTGGCAGGCGTCCTGCTAATTTAGCCTTGCGTTTTACTATGCTTAACACCGTTATGTTGCCCTGTTCACTTCCATTGCCCATGCATTAATGCCAGTGGACACTGCTAAGCAGCGGCTTATCCCTCTGGATATCCCGGGGCCAGGCTCTGGTCATGAAAACCACACAGATATTTTCCAGGGTTTGGTGAATGGTGTGTTGAGGCTGCTCTCCTTTGCTCTGCTCTTCTGTGGATGTAGTGTTCCCAGCAAGACTGCAGGCAGCTGTAGAGATGGGAAAGTGCGAATCAGGGCAAGGCAGAAGGGGAAAAAGGAATTCAAGGAGATATGCATCTCCCAGAAGCCTGTGTTAAAAGAAGACAGTAAGCTGGGATGAATGATGCATAAGATAAAAAGCCTAGGGACAGCAGGGAGGGGAAAGAAAGAGTTGCGTAAATGGGGAAAATATATGAGAGAGACAAGGGGAAGAGCCATAAAAGCAGGGATGTCATTTATCAGGACATGTTTCATGTTTGCAAGAAAAAAATAAATAAATCTACATAACTAAACTAACAACCTTGTGGTAAAAATTCAAGTGAGCCTCAGGGAACATCTGGGAGGGTGGATGGTATGAGGGTTCAGTAAACTGGGTTGAGTGATGTTATTTGCAGTTGTTTTGCATATACCAGAGTGAGTAACAGCTCTGACGAGCCCTGCTTGGGGCTCCCTGGCACCCCGTAAGTGCCAGGTCCCCCAGCCAGGCCAGCGATGCACAGACCTTCTTTAAATGGTATTTGGGCTGTGAGAGTGGGAAGGGAGAAGGAAAACAAAGGGAACCGAGAGCCCTCAGGCTCTTGAAATTTGCTAAATTGAAAATGCTTAATCTCATCAGTAGTTAATGATCTAAATATATATGTGTGTGTGCATATATATATGTGTGTGTGTGTGTATAGTGCAGAACGAGGGGTTTGGGGACGGACTCCCAAAGTCACGTCTCCTTAAAGACCATGCACAAGGAGGGTGCAGACGGACGCCTCTGGGCAAAGACACCAGCACAAAAGGTTTGCAAGGCAGAGCAGTGAGTTGGTGCCTCGGGGAGTGAGAGGTGCATGTCTGAAAATAAGATAGAATAGGGGAGCGGGGGCTGGGGGTGACTGTGTGCTGGTCCCCTGCAAGAGCAAACTGCTGGTGTGGCACATGGCTGGCTTTGCTCTGGATTGATGGGCTGTGGGGGTATGTGGTCTAATAAAAAGATGAGCTGGAGGGAAGGTGGGATAATATCTTGGGCTGTGGCTGTGTTAATGGGGTCTTCGTGCCAGGGAAGGAGCTGATGGCTGAGGAGAGGAAGGAGAGGCGGTGGATGTCCTTCCATAGGGCACAGAGCTGGTCTCCTTGGAGGGATGTCTGGAGATGAGGCTGCAAATCTGGTGTGCGTTGCACGTAGAAGTAGCTACAGGATATTCATCGCATCCCTTAGCCCAGTGCAGGAACTACTCTGTCATCATAAACCTCTGTGTTACTGTGGCTCCAGGTTATCAGATGTTGCACACACTTTACATACTGATATCGCCCGTCTCCAGAGGGTTACAGCTGCTCCTGCAGTATTGTCTGCAATCGTGCCGGGGTTGGAGGGTGGGTGTTTTCCCTGACTTCCCCTTCCTCTGACTCCTGCTGCCTGCAAGAGAGGAGCACGTGGCTGGATCCCACTGCCCTGGTCTGCACAGGGAGTCATGTCCCCAGTGTGCTACAGCTGAGGGAACGGATCCTGAAAAGCATTGCTATGAAATTTTAAAACCCTTGGACTGGATTAATTCAGCTGACCTTAGCACTCTCCGGTAGTCTAATGACCATTGATTTATTCTGCTGATGTTAAACCTTTAACACTAAATCCAGGCTTTGGGAGAAAGGTCTTTGCTTCCAATGACAGTGTGCGAGCTGGGTAGTGAGAAAACAACTGCAATAATTGTGTCTTCTTTCTTCCCCCTTCCTGACCACCCTGGTAAGCTTTTCCAAACCCCTCTGATACTGAAGCCCCTTTGCCAGCGGAGGGTGCACAACAGGCCCCCTGATCTGGGAGATGTGCTTTGGGGCACGGCCTCTTGGGTCCTTGGGTCTTGCTCCCTCCAGGACCTTTACACCCGAGTCTGCGTTTTGGTGGTGGGCTGACCACGAGCTGCGTTAGCAGAGCGCTCCTCTCTCGGTTTGTGCATCCCAGTTTGCGCATCCCAGCGTGGTGCCAGGAAAGCATCCCCAGCCCGGGTTGTCTGGTTTCTGCATGGCTCCGCTCCATGACCTGTCTTCTCTTGGCTGTAAATATTAACGATACAAGTTAAGTGGAGTTAAGAGACTGCATTAATTATTGAGTAGTTCCTCAGCAGCCTTTTTCTCTAGGAAAGGATGGTGGCATAGCACATCTTTACCTTTATTTTGCAAATGCTGGCTGAGTGCATTGAGCAGTCCAGGAGCACTGGGTTTCCTCTTGTAGTCTTTGCAAAACAGGTGAGTTCTGGTGCTTTTGCTGGGTGTGAGTTTGAGGTACCAGCTCCACCATTCCAGAGCAGCAGATACAGCATGTTCTGCAGAAATTAATGATGATAAAATTAATCTCACCTCAAAAACCCAGGTCCCAAAGGCAGACAGGCTGCACTCATGGCTTGGCCAGACCTTCCTCTTCAAGATGAGCTCTGCTCCTTGATTATAAATGTAAAGCCCCTAGTGATAACGCTCATCACTCCTCTGACATCGATTTTGCAGCAGTCTCAAAGCCCAGTGTTGCAGAGAGTTTTGGGAGCTGTTTGTTAGCTGGCGAAACAGTTAAAGTAACAGGAAAATATCAGCATCAAAAAAAATTACAGCTACAGAAAGAGAATGGTGAGAAAATATAATTGTAATGCTGGAGGAAGGAGTCGAGCGTAGTCCCTGCACTTCATCCTTCCCACTGCAATTTGGCAAATGCCAGCAGCTCTGGAAAGTTTACATTTTTCTGTATCTTTGCTTGAAACAAAACCATGTTCTGACTGCTCTCCCTTTGTCCTCTGCTTCATTTCTTTGTGAAAAACCCATTAAACCCAGAAAGGTCAGATTTTCAAAAGCACGTGGTGCACATACTGCACATTGAACATCTGCCTGTGAGCTCCCCATCAGAGGTTGGTGGATGTTGTTTGAAATACTGAGCCTTATACTGGTACCTGGCTGGGAGATGAGTTCTGTAGGAATCCTGCCCATACATGCCTGCTGCTGTCTTCACCGTACCGAGAGGCAGAATGCCTAGAGCCCTTCAAAGTGTAGCCCTTGTGTGCACAGAATGCCTGCAGCTCCTAAGAAATCCAGCTGTTTCAGAAATGACCTGCCCCTCTGGGAAACTAATGCAGCTGAGCCCATAATCCGCCCAAGTCTGTGTTTTGATGTGAAGACAGCAGCAGCGACTGAGCCAACGACCAAAGATCTACCTAGAGGTCCCAAGGTCCAGAAGCTGACTTTGTGGAGTCCTCTGCCTTGCCCTGTTAGACCACCCAACATGGAAGGGCTGAACTGATAACCTCACATTGACCTGTCCCTCAGCATCATATCAATAAGCTTAGAAAAGCTTTGCTGATAACCTCACGCTGGCAAGTTCCCTGAAATCTAACCAACAAAACAAGGGAAGAGAGAAAAAACTCTGATACAGTCTAAGATTTAAAAAAAAAATAAAATAGTCTTGCTGGTACATGGTAGTGAAGAGAGGAACTTTATTCTCAGCAAAGAAGCTGCTGTAAACATCTTACACTGGGCAGCTGGGCCTCTACGGCACCACGTGAGGTTGTATTTCTGAATTCAGACAAGGGTTTAGGGACTGCTTGATGTTAACTTCATCTCCTACTAAATGTCATCCTCCTATATGCATCGGAGATAACATTTATGCAAAAGAAAGAGAAAATGTGAGTCTTTCCTGCTTTGAAAGAGGTTCATCATGCTTGAACTGAACTAGGAAGACAACTTGTTTTGCTGTGAACTCGGCAGTCTAAAGCCTGCATTGCAAAAAGCTGTGATTAAAATGCAGCTTGCCTTTTCCAGGTATAACCAAGTGGGATTGCTGCACCTGCTCTTCATGAGATCCAGGGGAGCCACCTGAAACCCAGGAAGAAGCAAGACCACCTCCTTCCCCTGCCACACAGCATCCCACTGGTCCTCACAGGTAGGTGAGGGTTGGAGGGCTGCTGTGAGAAATACAGCTTAAAACAGGACCAAACCCCTCCAGCCCCATGTAGAGGGGTGTAAAGAAGCTGGGAAGAACAAAACCCAACCATAAATAGCCTCCCACCTCCTCGCAGGTGTGTTTTGCATGGTAGCTCATTATCCTCTGCCAACACCACTGACAGCGGTGGAGGTAGAGGGGTTGACAGCTAAGTCATTGGTGCCCTCGGGAAATGGTGTCCAACATCTGCATCCGTTTCTGATTTCTTGTGGCAGTTGTAAAACCTGCTAGCATAACTCTGACAGACAGACCGCTGTGATAGCTGCTGCTTGGAAACAGGAGGAGAAGAACAAATCCTGCAGGAGAACAAGAAATTGCTCTGCATGTTCCTTAAAATACCAGGAGGTGCTCTTGTCTCATCATTTGAAGTGCCACACCATTACTAATAAAGAGATTAGTGGGAATGGCAGTAATTCTTCAGAGGGACCTTCACTGTGAAGAGAAAATTGTGCCTTTCTCCACCTGGGACTCCCACAGCTCTTGGCCAATACTTCATTTACACTCCTTTTTAGCATCTTGCTCTATAGACTTACTGTACCTATAACCACTGCAAACTTTGTGCTGCAGGCATGACAAGTCCCAGCCCTTTAGTCTTTCATCTCTGCTGTGAGTGTTTCTCTTTTCCTGAGGCATTGGGACCTTGTGTTGAGTGTGCTGCAGCCTTGGATCTGCCGTGCTGGAGGTGGAATGAAAAGCTGGAGCAAGGTAAGATGCTGTGGTGACCTTCCCTCTGTGTGTGTGGGGGGGTTGGCATTGCAAAACCTGTAGCTGGTTTGCAACATTTTCTCAGGCCACAGGGACATACTTCAATGACCCAGGCAGAGCTGCTGCTTCAGGAGGCTTAAGGGGAGAGCTTCCTTCAAGCCCCAGCCGCACTGGTTAATAAGCAAAATCTGAACACAAAGTGGGGAAAATCAGCGTGGACCCTGGACCGAGCAGGAGCTCAGCAAGCTTTGAGAGCATCGAAGTGCAAAAAAACAGAGGTAAGACACATGTAGATGTTTTCATCGCAGCTTTTGAAATAAGGACTCCAGTGGGCTCCTGAATTTGGGAGAGGTTGGAGGGGCAGGTTTGTTTGCATGGCTCCTGGCTCTGCCCTGAGGCTGAGCGAGTCAGCCCAGAGCTGGCTCCATCTGGCCCATGCTCCTGTCTCCAGCAGAGACCCAGAGATGATGTCTCCTCGCCTGCGATACCGCAGTCTCAGCATTTCCCCCCCAGCTCTCCCCCAAAATCATCTGTGCAGGCAGAATTGCTTTCTGCTGCCTGCCTTAAAGCTCATGGAAACACTTCAGCATTACAGAGGCTCTCCTAAACGGGTGTTCCTTGGTTTTCTTCCAATGGAAGACTTCCAGTTTTACAGCACTGAAAGTCGTTGTTGGATTACAGTATTTTCTTGTGCATTATGTGTTTTCACTTATTACTTCAATAATTTTGCCTTCCTCTGCAATTTACTTTCATATTTTATTCTATAATGGTCTCGCTGTGCCTAAGGATCCTTTCAGCTCTAATAATAATTGTAGGAGTAATAATATAAATCATCCTGGAGCTACCTGCATGCATCTGGTTACTTTCTTTGCATTTCTAATAACAGAGCTGGACAGGATCAAATAGGGTGTTTTGACATTTTTCTTTTACCTCTCAAAGGAGAATTGCCAGGTATATCTGCTGTTCCCAAACACGTGGCAACCCAGGTAATTCAGCATGTCACTGATGGCTACCGGGTACTATCAGCCTGTTTACAAGTTGCCGAGGGTCCTCACTGAGGCTTTTTTGTAGTGGTACGTTAAATCTGAAAGCTTTGGTATGAGGAATGACTGTTCAAAGACCCCAAACTGTAACATTCATTCACTTAAGGCACTGTTATTGATGTTGTGTCAGCATTATTGAGCTTTTGATTACCATAGCCATAATAGTATTTATTTGCATTAAGGAGAAGCCTAGAGGCAGTCTGATTGTCTGAACCACCTCTGGCCATGGCAGTTTACAATTTTTAATATAGAAGAATAGCAAAGACTAGGAGAAAACCAGTCCTTAACTGTCCTGCTTTTGCAGGTGGCAGACTGAGACACAAGGGTTTTTAGACCTGTCCAGCTTCACACCAGAAGTTGTGGCTGAGTCACAAACACCATTCCCAGAGTAACAGCTTAGGGCTGCAGCCCCATCATCCCTGACTCTGATGGGAATCACATACTCGAGATGTTATATTCTCACCTGAAGGCAAGAGAATATTAAGTTTTGTAGAGGAGAGGGAAGGGAGGCTGGTGGTTTGTCTGATGAGCTCAGTGCCTGCGGGACTGAGCTTTACCTGTCATGTCCCTGGAAGTCTTGGCTCTGTAACGACAGGCTGGGAGTTGCTCGGATAAAGGTCATCATTTCTCACGTGTGTGTGGAGAGCCTGGCACATCGAGACCTCACCTCAGGCCCCCCAGGTGTACCACAAATTTCCCAATGGAACAACACCTGCAAAAGCGTGAAGATAAAACCTTGAAGTGTTGAGGTGGTTTGGTTGGTGTCTGGTTGAGGAAATGTCAGGAGAAGACATATTTCTCATTTTGCCCTAGATCTGGCTCCTCAGTATCCCAAAGACAGAAAGGAGGAAGCAATGAGGCCTTATGGCTGCAAAGTAAGTTGTTTTGAGACCAGATGAATAAGGATGGAATAAACCATCCTTCAATTCCTTCCTCCATCTTCAAACATCTCAGCCACACAAGGATTTATGAAGCAGCACATTTGTGGCATGCGCAAGTGCCTCAGTCCTCTAGAGCTTCTCTGTTCATTTTGCATTTCTGGTATGAGAAAATAAAGCTTTGGCAGGGACCAGGACAGGGTGGAGAAATGTACTGAGCCAGCTCCAAGTAAGAGCCAGCCAAAATCCTGAAGACCCTCAGCTGAGTTCTATCTGACTCTCTTTCTCTGCTTATTTTTGCCCTCTATGCCTCTCCTTATGTTGCACGGCTGCTGTCTCTGGGTGATGGAGACTCCTGAGGAAATCCATCATCAGGGGCTTTGATGGGCTTCAAAATGTGGCGCCCGAGGGTGGTTTCACCTACAGGCAGCACTCCCAGCTGCACGCACCGAGGACAATGCTGGAGCCTCTCCAGTAGATTTTTGGAAGGGGACTTAATAACCCACTAGGGTGTCACATTCAAGGGGGAATGCTTGGAAACATGGTTGTTACAGCCAGGAGCATCCTGTTAGGACCTTGGTGTGGAGTTCCCAGGGGTGCTGAAGCTGGGCTGGCTGCAAGTGGCTTTGGAAGAGATGAGCGATGTGGGACTGACACTGATTGATGTTGCTGGACAGAACACCCTGTGGGTATCCCGTGCGTTTGCTAGCTGATGGGCCAGTGGATCATTTGGAGGAGAAAATGTCTGGATGAATGGAAATGCAAATTTGAGTGAAATGTAGAGCCTGTGCTTCCAGAGCTGCCTGTGTCCTGGGTTGGATGACTAAGAGGAGATCAAATGGATCTCCTCTTAAGGAGGAAGGAAATAAGCTTCCTTGATGGCAGGAATACTAATGGGAAAAAAAAGGCACTGGAGGGGTTTATCTGTACCTCCTTGCTGGGAATTAGGCAGCATTATCAGACAGCCTCTCCTACGAGGCTGATTTACCGATGGAGAAATAACAGACGGGACTCCGAAGCAAGGAGCTGTGCTTGGATCACACCCTGGGCACCCATTTTGTGAAACACGGTAATGAAGTGGCTGTCTCCAGCCATGCCTCCCTTTTGTGCTCACTAAACATCTTCTCTGCTGTTATTACTGTGCCAGTCAGCTCTGATTTTGCATTGCCCCATAGTGCTCATCTGTGTCCCTGATAAACATGGTACTCACACGTCCTCTGGGCAGGACCTGGGTCCTCCCTGCCATTGCTTTATTCTCCTTTTTCATGTTATACGAGTCCATGTCTACAGCCTCCTACCTTCAAGTCCCTTTTGGATCTCTGTTCATTGTTCCTGGACTCTACTTACAAGCTATAAGCGCAGCCACTGCCCAGACTGCGCTGGGCTTTTGTTAGTGGCTCGGAGCCACTTGGAGTGGTTTTCAAAATGACACTTGAGCCAAACTCTCAGTGACGTCTGCTTGTAGAAATGGGATTTTGGGCAAAGTTTTCAGGCTGTCCCAAATCCCGTTTCTGAAATGGTTGAGGCTTCTGGGGCAGAGGTGGAATCGATCTGCACGAGTCTGGCCAGAGGCTTTTAAAGATGCTGGTCACACTGAGGGACTTCTTCATAGTGAATAGCTTGCAGCCCCTGAGCTCAGGACTGCATTGTAGGTGTTTAAATATCCTTCAAGTCAGGACCCCCATAGCTCAGACCTCATTGGCAGCCCATGGGAATTAAAGTCCTGCATAAAATGGAATTTAGGCTTCCTAAACCACTTTTGAAAATGTCACTTAATGTCTCTACTTGCGTCTTTATTTCTGTTTGCCTGGACCCTCCATGGCAAGTTTTCTGTTCTAACTCTCCTGGCATCTTCAGATTCTGGTCCCTTTTCATTTTAGGTGCTAAGTATTTTCCTCACAGCATTAAGTGCTTCAGCAGGCTGAGCAGCCTGGTCACTCACTCTTCTTTTATACCTCAGTCTCATCAAATAGTCATGCTCACTTTGGCTCATTATGCTTTATATCCTGGACTCTAACTGTCAGTGTGCTGCCAAGCCTGAGCATCCCTGGAGCTTCTTGTTGCTAACTCCAGAAATCAGAGAAGATTTCTAGAGTCAGGCAAGAAATGCTGTGGTTTTTTTCCCCGCTCCCCTCAGGCTTTTCCAGGGGAGGACTTGCAGCCAGATGTGGGTGTCAAGGAGGTTTGGGGGTGCTGGGGCAGAGCCCGGGGAGCAACAGGGCACAGCTCCCCGCCGACCTCCGCTCCTGGAGGCATGTTATTGGCTGAACGACAGCCCTAGGTGATAAGCCCTTGCCGTCTCTGTTACGGCTTGATCATTTCAATCTGGATTTTGACACCACATCTCTCTCCAGTCCTAACATAATGGGAAGGGAAATCATACGTATTTGAAAAAATCACATCACTTTGACAGAAGTCAAGAGCAATTTTACTGAAGCCGGATTCATTACCCTGTCTTGTATCGTTGAACGAGCAGGCGGGACTGTTAATTTTAACTTGACTTTGTCCCTTTAAATAATAGAAATGTGTGATGTCATGTCTAATACTCTATCAGTGCCTGTAATGCCATCAGTCATATAAGAAATATTATGACATAGATATTTTTTTAATGCTGAATAGCTTCTATCGTTTTGGAAAAGATCCCATCTTAAATGGATTGAGCTCCTGCAAAAAAACCCAACCCTTTGGATTAGTTTCTTTTTTTTTTTCAATTTGAGTGAAGTGAGGGTTGAATTGGCTTTGAAATGACGTTTGAAGTGGGAGAGTGTTGCAAACCTGAAACCTCCCTCATTTGAGCGTGCACCAGAGGGCACTGCACGATGCGCTGGGAAACGCAGACAAACGCAACCGCCGCTCAGCCAGGATTTGGGGTTTTTTGCATGTAGGCAGCATTTGTGCTCACGTCTGGAGACGCGTGTCTCATCTTGGGGAGAAGGTGGTACAGGGCTTCATCCACCTGGGGCTGATCCTACCATCACAGCAGCTTTAGCACAGTCACCGGCCCTGGTGTCACCGCAGGCTCTGTCCCACAGTGAGGGCACAAATCACAGCCCCCAGCCCATGACAGCTCCTGCTCTGACCTAAGTAGTGATGGGGATGACGGCACGGTGCCAGCGGCTCCTTGCTGGCAGGAGGCATCTCACCACCCCAAATCACACCCCGGCTCCCTCGCAGCGTGCTATCCTGGGCTGGGTTAGCCAAATCTCTCGGGGCTTGTGAGGTCCTTTCCCGCCCTGTGCCTCTATGTCCCATCTCCTTTCCGCTGAGCCAACTGCCTGCAATTGCTGCCTGCTCCAGCAAAAGCTTTTCAGGAGGGGCACTTCTGCTCCAAAACTGAGCTGTGGCACCATGTCTGCAGGAGACCTGATAGGAAGGGTGTCATGGAGGGACAGTCCATGGGAGACATTCCCCCCTTGAGGGCACCTCTGGGTGCTCAACTTTACCTGCACAAAAAGCATGAAAGGGGAGCACAGGGTGGAGGTGAGGAAACATCCCAAAATCAGCTGGAAAAGCAGGCAGCGCTGATGGGCAGAGGTGAAGCAGGGTGTCCTCAGCAGCCTTCCCAAGCACTGTCCCACCAGCTCAGGCTCACTGCTGGCATTTGGACCATCCTCCTCTGCACCCGCTGCCCTCACTCCAGTTTCATTAGATGCCTGTGCGTCACTCAGGGTGTTCATCACTGCAACAACCCTGGGTTTGGGATTTGTTTCCCCTTCATTCCTTCCAAAGTTTTCCTTTTTTTGACTGCTGAGCTCGTGTGTGATATGCCACCACTCCAAACCTTTCCCCTCAAACTGGAGAAACTGGCGCCCTCCACCTTTACTGGTTGTGCACCAGTGTGAATCCCAGGCGGAGGTGGGGGTAGAGCTGTCTTTCTGGCAAAGGTATTTTTGTGGTCGGTAATGCTGCGGACGTGGCTGGGAGGACTTCCCTGGCTGGTGCCAGCAAGGGGACAAGGCTGGAGAGTCAGAGCAGCCTTTCTTGACCCTTAATTATGCCATGGAAGTTGTGCAGGTAACAGAGTCCCACAGTGTTGCCAGCATGTGCTGCAAGTAGCGGTCACCATGTTACGGTGATATCAGTAATAGATTAATACCAAGTGTGACTATAAAAATAATAATACAACCACGACTAAGAGTGAGTACATATGGGAAACTGGAACAGGACTACTGCCCAGAAATTTCCACTGTCAGTTCAATCCGGGAAATGTGTTTCCCATAGATCAAGGGGTTACTGTGCAAGTTAGCATTTCTGTGGCACAGGACGGTGCTGGTGTAATGGCCTGATGGCAGGTAACCTGGCAGAGGTGCGTGCTGCCTCTTTTCCTTTGAACTCAAGGATTCCTGCAATCTGAATAA
Source organism: Fregata magnificens (assembly GCA_013389945.1). Classification (NCBI taxonomy): domain Eukaryota; kingdom Metazoa; phylum Chordata; class Aves; order Suliformes; family Fregatidae; genus Fregata; species Fregata magnificens. The sequence continues at coordinate 189,582 of WAAD01017454.1, forward strand.
ACCCTGTAGGACTGGGTTTGCATTTTTAGCACGCCACAGCCCTACATCGTGCAAAGCCAGGCTGCTTCTGTAACTGCCAGGAGCTGTAAAGGAGTAATGGAGCTGGCAACCTGCTCCTACTCCTGCACCTGTTTTATATTATTTGTCGGCAAAATCCTGAGGCCTTTAGTCACTCGCTGAACTACCACAGGAGAAAAAATGTTTCTGGGGGAGGAGGTGTTTGCGAGACTTGTCTCGCAGACGTCTCCTCGGATAATCCTTTGGGGAGGGGACTGTAGCAGGAACCCCCCCTCTGCTTGTGGAAAAGGCCAGGGGATTATTCCTAAACACCCTCCTAGCTGGGGGATTTCCTGCATGGGAAGATGTGCTCATGCACCAAGGATGCTCGTGCATGCGCCTGTAAATCCATCTGGAGAAAAGCCCCCAGGCCCTCCCCCTGCTCCTGCGCAATGGCCCCATGGATGCGGTTCAGGCAAGCCTGGCTCAAGCGTTTTGGCTCAGCCTGTGCCGTGGGAGTGGGCTGGAAAGGAACAGCTATGGCTGACCACGCACCCAGGAACGAGCCTATCGTGGGTCTCCCGCCTCCTGCCTTATTGCCACCATGCTGCCCCTGCGCCCCCTCACCCCCACCGCCTCCAGCATCCCTTTTGTCTTTAGCATCCTTTCAGATCTTTCTTCAGGGTGGCAGTCTGGGACCAGGCTGGAGGGGCTTCATGGTGAAGGTCCCTTCTTCGAGCTCCTCTGCCCAGCCAACCCACCCTGTTCCACAGTGAGGGCTGTCCCTGCTTGGATGGTCTCTTCTGACCAGCTCCTCTAACAAAACCACGAGTCAACATGTTTTCGAAGGCTTTTCTCATGCAGAACAGGTCCTCTTACACCCTCTATTCCCGAGAAGCTCCTGGGTGTCTGCAGCATGGCCAGAAGGTCAGCGGCCAAGCAAAGGGTGGCACTGGGGCACCGTATCACCTGCCTGTTCTCCCCAGGTCATTTCAGTTTATTCCCATCCTATTACCCCATCTGCTCACATTCAGGACCTGCCAGGGCCGTTTGATTCCTTCCTCACCCCAAAAAGGAGGGTTGGGGGGGTCCTTGGGCTGCTCTCCTCATGCCTCTCCTCCAGCACAGGGGATGGCTGATGAGGGGCAGCCAGCAGAAAGGTTTTCCAGGAGCATGATGAGGAGGTAAGGGCTGCATGAAGGGTTAATCTTTGCTCTCCAGGACTGAATTGAATTGATGTAATCCCACATACGCTAATGGGAAGCTTGGTATGACGATATTAGTTGTTGTCGTGTCTTAGTCCTTCAATTATTTGATTCATTCACATTTAGTATAAATACAGGATTAACCCAAAATGAGGGTTTAAGAGGGAGAATCTCCTACTCTTTAATTTTAATCTAAAATGCATTCAAAAAAATCACTCCGGTGATTGAGGGGAGGTGATTTAGGAAAGGATACGGGCATGGGGCAGCGGCAGCACAGGAGCGGATGGGGCCAGGGGCAGCCATGGCAGTCACTGAAGTCTGCTTCGAATAAACCCAACGCTTTTCTCTTCTTTATCCTCTACCCTCTGAGACCCCTTAATAAGCTCTTCCTCCAACCTTGTGGATTTAGCTTTTTTTTTTTTTTTCCCCTTCCCTCCCCCACCTCCCCGAGCAGACACTCAGGACATCTCCTCTCCTCTGGGGACGGCATTAACATATGAATCGAGGCAGATGAACATGGACCCACACCTGCCTGCATGCCAGGTACAAAATGAGGGAGCACCATCCCATCCCTGTTGCTGCCCTGCATTTTCTCAGCCATGCTGAGAAGCCACTCCGCACCTCCTGGTAGGTGGTGGAGCAGGACCCAGCCTTGCCTAGAGCAGCCCCAGGCAGAGCCGCGGGGAAGGGGCAGCACGAATGCCCAGAGGTCATTGCATGGCACAGCCCATGAACAGCCTCTGGGCTTTCCTTGGCATGCAAGTCAGGTGGGGCCCTTGTGTTTTACCTTTGCATTTGAGGGTTTCTTTGCACGCGGTAGAGGAATTGCAACTTGTATTTTTGGTGAGCCATTCCCTCTCCAGGGTTTAGATCCGCAGGGCTCGAAGAACTCAAAAGCAGCCTGAAACGGCAGCCCAGATCCCACTGGCAGGGAGTGCCAGGTGCTGCTCTTGCAGGGGATGAGGTGGCAGGGTGACAGAACCCTTCCTCAGCTTAGCTCACCCACCATGCCGCGGGGCAAAGGTAGGCGATACTGGAGGTGACTTCGCAGCCCCTCCGCTGCGCACCGCAAACCACCTTGAGCAGCGGGGTTTGTCCGTCCCTCCTGTGCATGAGTGCTGAATGTGGACAGGCAGCTCAGCACCGTGCACCCGACGTGATGGCTATCCCAGCGGGACAGCACCTCCCACCTAGCATGCGACAGTGAGGAGAACTTGCTGCACTTGTTTCCACCCTGGGATCCCAAAATGAGGCCAGATTTTGCATAGGTTGAGGTTGCTGTGCTAAAAGGATGACGCAGAGCCATTGCCATGGAGACAGAAAGCCAAGGTAAGGAGCCACGCTGCTCCTGGCAGCATCCCGGGAATGGGGACCTCACCCCGAGTCCTGCAGCATCTGCTAGGGGAGAGCGGGAAAAGATGCATTCCCCCAGCTGCAAACACGCAGTTTGGCATCCCTGGCAGGATCGTTCGCTGGTGCTTTTATTTTAAGCAAATGCCTCAGCTCCCTGTGGGGTGTAAATATGCAAGCACAGGTTGAAACCTTCCTCTTCCTTCTGCGCGCACTCACGTGCCAGCTGCACATAACTGAGCAAACACAGGTTGCGTAGTGTGCGGCCGGATGCAGGTTACACAATTTGGTAGCGTTAAATTGTGCTTAGCATTTTAGGTAATAATAGCTACACTTCAAAGAATTGCTTAATGGCTCTTTTGCTGAGCCCTCCGAGTCGCTCACACGAGAGCCGCGCAGGAGCTCATAAAAACCCAATTAGCGGCTGCGAGCGTGCTGTGGCTCTTGAAATGCCGAGCGGCGTTTTGTGGGGCAGGTGGCAGCCTGCGGGCACAGCATCCTCTGCCGCAGCACCCAGCACGCCAATATCTATCCCAAATCACAGTGGAGAGCAAGCACAGAGGGGCTGAAAAGTGCCTGAAAGACCCCCTGGTTGTCAGGACATGTTTCTCTTCTCTTAGGAAGAGGGGAGTCAAACTTTCTCGTCCTCTCAGGGAACACTTTCACATAGCCAGGGTAGGATGCTGAGACCAGGTCCCCATGCTGGTGGGAGACCCCCATTCCTGAGCAGGTGCTGCTGCCATGTGCAAACATCTGAGCACCCGTTTACTGCTCACCTCCTCTCCCATCATGTAACCAGCCCCTTTTCTTGGCTCTTGGTGGGCTGGAAAGCAGGGAACTGCCATGAAAATATGGAAACCACTATTTCCCATGTCCTTTTCATATGTGATTTAGCTCAGATGGAGATGGCAGTGGCCGGGCTCCCAAGGGCTGAGCTTGATGTCCATAATGCTGAAGGTTCACATTGTCCATGCCAGGGCTGGGTCCATCTGGCATCCCCAGGGCCACCCAGCAGGACTGGTGGCCCCAGGACAGGGTTCCTGGAACTGGATATGAACTGCTCGAGAGCTGGGTTTGGCCATGCTAGATGGGAAGCTGGTGAAACAGCACATGGTAAAACCACACCAACGGGGAGGTGGCTGTTGGGGTCTTGTAACAAAACCAGCATCTGGGCTTGCTCCATCGTACATGTGGGTGCAGGCTGCTCTGTGTCCTCCTGAAAGAGCAAAAGAAAACAAAATGACCACAACGGTATGAAACATGCATTGGGGATAAGACACTGTGGGCTCTTTGCAGAGGTTCTCTTTGGCTTTCCCCTCCTATAGGCAAAGCCTGGCTTTGAGTGATAAAGGGATGGTGATCACCCTATACCCACGGCGCAGGTTGGCAGGTGGGAATTGCCATGATGGATAAGCCCAGCAAATCCATCCAGTCCTGCAGGTGTTGCGCAGAGAGGTCATGCTCAGGAGCAGAGCAGATTGCATGGACCAAGCCTTGGTGGGTTTTATTTGAATGTTTTCCTGATTCAAGGCAACTTGAAATTTTCCAACTGTCTCTAACTCGGTGGAAGGCGAAAAAAGCAGTTGTATAACTCTGTGAACAGCATAACCAACAGGACCTGCTTTCCTATGGACTTATGACATTAAACTCTTTACCCAGTACTCCCAGCTCCTTCCCTTATCCCCCACCAGTTTGGCAGGGTAGCTGGCACCATGTACTGCCTCTGGCTTGGAGCTACGTGTTTGCTGATGGGCTGGACAGTAGATGTGTTGTCTTGTAAGTACGTGGCAGAGTTGAGTTTGCCTCTTCCTCTTACGGACATTATTTTGGGCTTTCTCTCTTATCCAGCCAGTTGTCATGAAACCTGCTGGAAGAGCAGATCATTGAGATCTCTGCTCCAGTAAGAAATTGAGTTTTGGTTGGCCGATATATGCAAAATTATTTTTAGTGAAGAAGGACAGACAGTGAAATGAGTGCATGCGCTGGCTCTGTGACCTTGGCTTTTCCTTAGACTAAAGCTAGGAACAGCCATAAAATGAGAAGCAGTTATTAAAACTGTCAGCAAACAGTTTCCTAATTTTTCTTTCACGTTTTGAAAACTTAAACCAGCCCATCAATAAGGTTTCTTCTGTTTCCGCTGTTAGTTAGAGGCTGATTTATGTCTTGAAGCAGGATGACTTAGGTCTCCTCCACATTTTTCTTTCAAACTGTTTGCCAGTGGAAGTAGGGATTCCCATTATTTGCCTGCGAGCAGTCCTTCCCAGGGTTCTGCTAAGCCCTTGCTGTCAGCGTGCCTTGCACAAAACGTCACCCACTAACTGTGGAAACAAAAAAATTCCTTTTTTTCATTTCAAATTTTGAACAGCCATTAGCTGGAGCACAGATATTGTTGTTTTATGTGTCTTCATCCTACCCCCTTGCACTAGACCTAGTAAAGCTTAGTGTTCCACTGATTTCTGTCTTGGAAGCCCAAGTGAAGTTTTTTGCCAGATTTGCACCTTTTGAAGGGTGCTCTTCTTGGAGGACAGCCTGGCATCTATCAGGGTCAGGGTCAGGCTGAAGCTGGGCATGACCCTGCTGAATATAGCTAAATTGCTTCCAGGGATGCAGAAGCCATTGAGACAGATGGACACATGCACATCCACGTGGCTTGAATCTAGTTTCATTTGCAAATCGGGGTAAAAAGAATAATTTGTGATTAAATTAGTTAAGTACCCCTTTATTCGCGAGATGGATGAGAACTTTTTCCATGGCCTGAGCTTGGACATCAATGTCCAAGAGGGATTTGGAAAGTCAGCAAAAGGAGAGATTGGGGCCAAATATGCAGAAGTGGATTAAGCATCAGGTCCTCCATGTTTAACTAGTTTTTCTGTTTGTTTCCAAATTCCTTCTGAAGTTCTAAATAATCCCTTGTGACACTTGGTGAAAGCAAACAAGGTTTTCAAAGCTTTGCATTTGAATTCAGGAGACCAACTCTGCCTATAGGTTTCCAGCATGTTTTATTCTCTTTGCTTTTTATCTTTATTAAAGGGCTGTGATTTGCGTGATTAATTGCAAGTGCATATGGCTATTTTCTTGGCCTAACACAATATTGCACTTTGGGAGGCCGTTGTCTGCCCAGAGCAGATACACTGAATCCTGCTTCCATGTCAGCAGAAAAAGGGTTATCATATAGACTCCTCCTTGGATTATGAATTAATTAAATCAGATTTAGCGTCTCCAGCCAGCATGGCTGTCCCGTAGCAATATGTTATATCAGTGAAACACTCTAGTCTGTGTTGTGGGAAACTCTGAATGAGAGAAGCAGCAATGGGGTCTTCCAGGCTCAAAACCTACGCAAGTGAGAATATGGTTTGCCCTCCAGAAAACATGATGTAGAGAGACAAGATGCATCCTGATGCATGAAAAACATGCAGTAATGACAAAAGTTAACGTTATTTGGCTTGAGAGCGGAAGAGTCAGCTCACCTGTGTGCTCAGCCATCCCCAGCTTTCCAGGCAGCCTCACCTTTTGGGTTAGAGAAGGAATTTAGCAGCAACATGAAGTGGATTTTGGACAAGATCCTGCACAGCTCTGCATCTGGTTGATGGGTTTTCTGCCATCCCACTGCTTGGATTGCATGTCATCTTCCTGTCTCTGTGCCCTTCCCACGCTGCCTAACTGCAGTCAGACCCAAGGATTTGGGGAAGGATGGTTGAGCTGGTGTAAATAAGGGAGATGCCCCATGCAAGGGCAAGCAGTGTCCCTGCTTGGTGCAGAGTCTGGGTGCTCTGAGCAAGGTAAATGGACCCAGTGTCTGATCCAGTCTAGCAGCTCCTCTCACCTGAAATGCTTTTGCCTTTGTGCCTTTTACATGTTGCTATAATACCCAGCTCGATCTTTTCGTGTCATCCTCAGAAACCCACTGTTTTCCTCAGCATCATGAGAAGCTATCCTCTAACATCCTCGTAGGTAATAAAATCAAAGTGATGCCACTTCCATTAAGAAAGCAGCAACCCAGCAGAAGTAAAACGAGCTGCCAGCTGCTACGATGCAAACAAGCAGTGCTGCAACCTCGGGAGCTCAGCTGGGTCTAGTGCTATCAGCACCTTGGTAATGCAAATACCTGCAAACACTGATTTCTGCTTGAGATTAAATATGTCCCTAGCTGCAGGCTTTCCAGTAGACTTGTTGTCCTGCAGAGACAGGACCAGATGCAAGATTTAGCTTGTTGGAGAAAAGAAGACATGACAAAACCTGCAGTGAACCAAACTTCACACTTTGTGGTGTCCAATGAATCCAACACTGAAATAGTGGCAAATGAGGGGTTTTGAGCTCATTGCAGAAGGAAGACCTCCTGTGCTGTGGCCATGGCTCAGCCCATTATAAAGAAAAGGAAAGAGATTCTTATTTTGTAGTCGAATGCCAAAAAATCCCAGCATCAAGGGTGTCATCACGCTGAGGTTTATTTGCTCCTCACTGTAGACTTCCAGGTTGACCAAAACAGATAAAGTAAATGCAAGGTTTGTTTCAGAAACATGGGTCTGTGGCTGAAAATACAAACAAGGCTGAGGATCTTCCAAAAGCTGAACGGCTCGGTGCTGCCGCTCAAGCCTGGCCAAGCCAGCCAACACACAAGCCCGTGCCTGACAGCCAAGGCGTCTGATCTGGAAATCAGATATAGCACACAGCATCCCGATAAAAAGTATATCACATGTGGTCTATACTTCAGGCTACTTTCCAGTATCTCAGGGAAGGGATCTTTTAATTGAAAGCCTTAATGTTTCTCGTTATATTTAAAATTAGAGCGGAACGGCAATAAAATTGGTCATGGGATTGAGACAAGTTTTAAAGGAGAGAAGGAAATTTATTATTCATTTTTTACATCGGAGCACCCTTTAGAAGCCCATGCACATTTAAATACGTCAATGCAAGCATTAATAATTAAAGGAACAACAACCACACGTCTCCAAGATACACACAAGAAAGCAACAGCTCAGGCCGGAGGCTAGAGTCTCTGGGGATGCACTGGTTTTGCTGGCGTTTCACCTCTGCCTGGTACACCTCATTATTTAGAAAAGCACTTTCCCACCAGCCTCTGCCAAGGAACGTCTTACCTAGCAATTTGCAGCTGATGGCTAACCTCAGCGTTAGCCTGGGAAATTGTATCTATGCTTGTTATCAGATTGATTTTGAAGGAAGATGCAGAGGTGTTCACATAGATAATAAGTGATTTGGATAGTTGTGTTTTGGGGTGAAATCCTCCAGCTACCAGCAGAAACCCTTGCAGAGCAGAGGTGATGCTCCAGCAAACCCGATAGCCCCAGGTCGATGCAACTCGCAGCTACGGTTGCCCAAGACTTGTGAAAAAGCAGGCTCCAAAACTGCTTCCTCTCCACTCCCCGGATCCAGATGGATGTCAACAGGCTACAGTGATGAGACGGAGCTGTTTTGCTCCCTGGCATGGCCCCTGGCCAAGCAGACGCCTCAACGTGCTGCTCTGCAGAGCCGCCCGACAGCCCTGTGGCTGGGAGCATCTCGCCGGGCACTGAGGGTGGTTCAAAGCATTGGCTTGGAGAAGGGAGTCTCTGACTTGAATGCGGTTTCCCTCACCAGGCCCAAATTGCGCTTCCCCTCCCTCCCCATCCTTCCTTCCTCCATGTTGGTAGTCTTCTCATTCATTAAAAACCTGCTAATTATCTCAGCAGCTTGGAACTGGGTTGCAGCATGGAATTAAAACCAGCTTTTCCTTTTGGCATCCGCCGCCTCATGTAATTAATAAGACAAGAGAAAGCCAGAACATGCAGGTCAGCCCTGAGTGCGAGGAAGGGATTGATCTGACATGGCCAGCGCCACAGCTTGTGGCTGGGATGCTCTGAAGCTGGCCTTGGTGAGGGTGCGTGGCATTTTGGGACCAAACCGGGGAAAAGGAGGAGGACATGAGGTTCATTCTTTCCTGGTTGTTCACCTCGTTTTTTCCTTATTTTAACTCAAAATCTGGACCAAGTAGTGCTCAGTGAAAACCCTGCACTCAATCTTCAGTACCTCTTTGCTGGGGAAGGAATGGGAAAGCAGTCTGGCAGGGCTTGACGACGTGTTTTGGCCGTCCCTGACCTGCTGAGCAGACCGGGATGCTCTGAGAGCCTGGACTGTTGCAGACGGGCATTTTGATGGAGATCTGGAAAACGGCTGGAGGAACCTGAAACCGAAGGAGGGATCAGTGCTGCTTGCACTCCCACCAGCGCCGGGTCCTGTCCCCGCTGCCTTGGCAAGAGCAAGCAGCCACCAAATCCAAATGGAAACACTGCTCTGCTCACTGGCCACAGGCAGGAGAAGGCCGAGGACCCTGTCTTGCAGAGCTGAGCTGGGGTGATGCAACCCTTCCCCACAGCCCTCCTCCGCCCAGAGCCTGGGCTGGTGATGGGAGGGCAATGCCTTTGGGCACCGTCGCAGAGCAGTGGCAGCACCAGGACAGAGGGGACGTGACCCTCCTCCCGACTCACCAGAGCATTGGTAGAGCACAAACTTTCCTCCCTGCATCCGCAGGAGTGCTCAGGCTCCCCTTGGCCACCCCGCTGCCAACAGCATCCCCGCTCGCCACCCACTGTGCCTGCTCTCCGGAGCATTGATTTACAATTTGTTGCTCCTGCCACCGAATAACTACTGTTGCTGCTTACTACGGACTTGCTCGGCTGCCAGGATGCCCCCGACGGGCGGCGAGACACTGCTGGAGCTGGCAGGCCGGGGCAGGAGACAATCCCTTCTGGGGGAGCAGCAATGCCAAATTGGGGTTCTAGCCCTTTAAATCTGATCCGGTACTGCAAAAAAAGGGCGAGCGAGCAGGAGAGAGCCTTCAGACTCTTTTAATTAAAGCTTGTACCGTATTCTGTCTTCCCAAGTCGTGGCAGTCACTCTCGCTTCTTCAGGACATCTCGGGGCTCGTCGGCACCGCGGCATGGATGTGGGGAGCCACTCACCTGGGACCGGCGTCAGTAGGTACGAGCGGAGGGACGGGACTGCTTGCATGGCTTCTCCCCCTCTCCTCACTGTCAGCTGGAAGCATCCCCCTTTTTTTTTTTTTAATGTCTTTTTGTTTGCCGGAGAGAAAGTCTAATGCGTTGCTTCTGGCTCGCCGCCTCGTGCGGGGACGGTGGCAGAAGGCATTCTCCCGCAGCACACCTGGGGACGAGGGGGTCCCCATCCTGCCACCGCCGCTCTCTTCCCTTCCCTCTCCCTCCCTTTTCAATAACTAAGTGCATGACCTAGAGTTGTTGGTTTTTTTCTCGCTCCTTAAATCAAAGAGCTGCCATTCAGCAGAAGATAAGTTGGGATGCCTGTTTCATAAATCACTGGAGAAGTTGGTCCCTGTCGCACTCTCGCCGCTGATTGCCCCCACCGGCTCTGCTCACGGCTCCTCTCCCCTCTGCCTCCCCTTGTAAGTGCACCAGGTTAAGAGAGTTTTGCCATATCCTTTCATGCGCATTGCACTCTCAATGCAGAGCATTTCTTAAGAGCCTCACGGACTGAATCCCGGGGTTATTAGGAAAGACGGCGTTGTATTCACGCTGGAGTCTCATCTCTTCAGCAGTATAACCCATAGCAGCTTTAGCTGGGCTTATAAATTGCCCTTCAGCGGGAACATTGTGCACAGAGAACATTTAACTGCTAACTATCCCATTCACCGATCGATTTTTCTCTCCCCCTCTGCTCCTAACTGAGTGATCTCTTCATTTGTATTTCCACGCAACACAGCTATTTCTTTAAATTATGTATTGCCATTCCTCCGTCGCCGTCTCAGGTTGGTGCGTGGTTAGGATGCCCTGGCCTTAACGAGAGCCCATTTTCCTCTTTGCAGACAGGTCCCAGGTGAGCGTGGGTCCTGAGGAACCTCCCTCCTGCATGGATCCCCGGAGGGGAACTGAGGCTCTGCCAGGAAAACATTTATCCTGGTGCCTATCTGAGGTTAATAACACTTTTGACAAATTGCAGACCTCCTCGAGGCTTGAAATAGGGTTGAAAAAGCAGCCACTAATCTCCTTGAGAAGTGCTAGGTGGTGGCCACTGCTCTCAGTAAATCAGGAGACAAGCTGTTTATGTATGGCATGTTGAGACATTAGCACAGCAAAAAAATCCTTCTGTTAATCCACCAGCAAAAACTCTGCCTTGCTGTCATTTTGCAGGGCAGTGGGCTTGTGTAGGGAATATTCTGAACCCAGCCTGGCCCAAAGCACATGGGGCTGCCCAGCAGCGTTGGGGAAATGGGCTTTTTTCTCACCGACAGCATTTGCTGTAAATAAGAGAGCGATGGGACAGGAAACTTGCATCTGAGCAAGGGAAGTGGAGCTGTAGACCGGTGTATGAGCAGCTGAGCAAGAGCACCTGGAGGTATCAGGTGGTTTGTGGGCAGCGAGACATTTCAACTTGAGCAGTCGAAGGAATTAAACTTAGAGAGGAGGAGGCACAGCGCCTTGCAAGCAAAAGCAAAGATGCCAGGGCAGAGTGAAATCTGCAGCGCAGGCTCTGCGGTTAACTCATAGGGATGCGGGACTGCAGAGGAAAAGAAATGCTGTGCGCCCTGGGGTTTTGCATTTATCGGTTTTCCTGGTCACGGTTGTGTTCATCAGTGGCTCTTCTCTCTTTGGTAGCGATTTAACTGTTTGTGACTTTTGGCGACATTAGGAAGGAGTTTGACCCTTGCGACTGAGGCACGGGATAAAAGCTCCCTTGTTTCCAGCTTGCAGCGGGAGAGCAAATGACCTGGCAAGGGAACCTGAAAGTGTCTGAAAGTAAAAAAACACGTTCCTGTGGTCCGAGCGGGGCTGCAGACAAACTCGTCTTGGGCGAAGTCCCCGAAACCTGTTTCCTCCACCCTGCGGAGCTGGAAAACCCAGAGTAGGATTTGAAAACCACTGACAAATGCAAGTGGGGAGAGGAAAGATGAACAAAATGTGCATCTAGGTTCAGCAAAGTGACTCAAGCCTCACAAGCATACGGAGGGTGGGGAGTAATTATTTATAGTGCCACCAGCAGAAATAATAGAATGAAATGAAGGGCTGAAAAGTTTTGCTGACTATCAGGGAACACGTCCTGGCACGGATTGATATTTCCCGGCCCCGGCCCTTTGCATCTCCAGCACTACCGAGTGTGCAGCCTGGAGACCCAGCAAAGTCTCACCAGGGTGGGACCCCACTGAAAACAGATGGGCAGCGCTGAGGAGCTGAACCCACCTGGTGTTTAAATGTCAGCTATGACTTCCACCCTGAGCCACCTCTGATGCCCAAGCCTGGATTTTTCTCCTGGTGGATATCTGAACTTTGAGGGGAGCAGCGCTCTGAGGCAGGGGAGGGCTGGGTGGCCAGGTTTGGATTTTCCATTCTAATTCTATGAACACTGAGATTAAAAAGTGCGGGGGGGGTGCCCAGCCATTTTTGAGATCAGCAATAAGTGTAATTCGGTGCTTTGTCCTCCGTAATTAAGCTCTGTGTTCTGTGTTTCAATAACGCTCCTGAACCCTGATGACAAAAGGAATTAGAGGGATTGGCAGGCAGATGCAGGCAGGGAATCGCTCACCTGGCATCACTCAAATTAAAGGTGACCTGCATAAGGTTTTCTTTTCTAAATTGAGAAAATTGAGTTTGGACTCTTCTTTGAGGCTTTGTGGTGATGAAAAGGCCTCCTTTTTCCTTTTCTTTTTCTTTTCTTCACTTATCAACAATGAGTAGTATCAAGTTGTCTCCCCCTATCTGGGCAGATGCGCTGGAGGGCTGAGATGGCCACTGAGGTTGTTGTGAGTGGAAAGGGTGAATTTGAAACCTGATCGAGCAGCCAGCCCTCAGCAAGTTTGGTGGACAGTCACCAACATCCTGCAAAAATTATCTGTGCAACAAGTTTTCTGTAGTCGCAGAGCCCTTTCCTTCTCCCCAGGGTACTTAATAACACCAAGAGAGACCAGTCCCCAAGCGGGCACAAAGGTCAGAGCTTCATAAAAGTCTCACAAGGCAATTTGCTCCATCTTGCCCTGCTTGTCAGTCTCCAACCATCCAAGATTTTCCTAGTACAAACAAGACCTGAGTTTCTGAAGAACAAGCAGAAAAACAATTCTTTTTTTGTTATAGGTAATAACCTTTCCCACTTCCTTTACTCCATACACTGGAAAGAGCACAAACACAAAAGGCATAGCTCTCATTTTTGCTTTTTCTTCAGCAGCCACCTTTAAACAAAAGAAAAATAGCAGCATATCTGGAGCAGGAAGGGACCAAAACGGATCTGACTGAGATAAAACCTAAATTTACTCTTTCTAGCTGCTGGAGTCTAATATATTCTTCTATTCAGAGCAAGGAACGTATGTCAACCCCATTCTACATGTCTGGCAGAGTACTACAGTTTGAATTAATATGATAAATTAAAAACAGTCATAAAATTCTACAGAGATCTTAAATCGTAAAAATGTATCATATGAATGAAATTGCACAGTTATTAAGCGAAATGTTTGGGATACAAACAGTAGCGTGGCACGTCAGTCTAGAAGGATGAGAGCAGTCACATCCAGAGGACTTGGCGTGATCCAGATGTGGATCATGCTGATCGTCTGATCATCTTTGCTGATCATCTGGATGGTCTAGCTGGATTCAGGTAGCCCTTCAGAGCAGGCTAATCCACCATCTGCTGCGGTATTTTCTTCCTTGATTTTTTATCTTTTTTTTCTTCCTTCAGGATATGTTTTTCCCCTTTAAACATAAGCTACTTTCAGTGTATTATTTAAAACCTACATTTTAATGGAAGGAGGTAAGAGGATGCACAGACAATGTAAACCTTGTTTTCCATGACCACCCAGAGACTGCCAGAAATCAATTGTCTGCTAGAGGCTAATCTTTAAATAAAGTTAAGCCAAATTGTATCAGAAGCCCCGGGGATCCTTGAAAGCAGGTTTTCAAGAAAGTCATGTACAGATGTTGCCCAGTTTGATACAGGTTTCACCCTTTAAATCCCTTTGTGCTGCGACCCAGTCTGCTCAGGAACTGATTTACTCTGAATTACTTCTGGCTCTAACCAAAGCATTGACTCCAGTTTGAGAACTGCCCAGTCGCTTTGGGAGCCTGAGGCACTGTTTGAAAGTGGAGTAATAAGCCCTTAGGAGCTGCAGATGCTTTACTGGCGGGATGCCCCCGTGTGATTTTGCAAAGATTTCTCTTGTAGGCTCTATTGCAACAGTAAAGACAGGAATGGTCTGGCATACACAGACATGTAAATGAAATGGAATTCTATTTAAAATGTATTTTTCTTTTTGCTCCCTCATAAACAACCTGTGGCAAAACAGCTTATGAAGCTGGGAAAGGATTAACTTGAGAAGTGTAAAGGTTTAAGAACAAGAAAGCTGTTGTGCTACAGGACAGGGGTTCTCGTGGAGGAGATACTGAGTCTGGCTGCCCCATGGATGTTTGCTGTTCATAACGATGTGCAACACCACTGGAATCACAGAACGACTCCAGATCTGCAGCCATGCCCGGGAGGAGAAAGCAGGAGCATGTCGGCACGGGGAGGGATCAGTTGCCGGCTGGCGGCTCCTGGGAAAGGCAGAAGTTCTGCTGTGGTTAATGGGCTGGTGGTGGAGATGGTGTTGTTATAACATGTGAGTGTTACACATGTTAACATGCTGTATGTAACGTGCGAGTTGTGACAGTGCCGAGAAGCTTCTGTTAGGGTGGCATTGCCCCTTAGCACTACACAGGCGGCCCATGCAAAGCTGTGTTATTTTTATAAGTTCCTTTCAATGAGCTTGCATGCAAAACCCCGTATTCTGGAACAAAAGCTGCAGATCCAAGATCTGTTGTAATGCTAATAACACCAGTAGGTTTAATCCTAACCAATACTGGCCTCAGAGAAAAATCCAGAGAAAAACCTGATGGGGCAGGACCCTGCGCAGCTGGGGGACGCACGCTCCACCCTCGGCACAGCCCCCCGGGCCGTGGTGGGGCAGCTGGGGTGTAAGACACAGCCAGGAGACCTACTGCTCCCACCCGATGGAGCCCAGCCCCATGGCTGTTTGCTTTCTGATGACCGTAGAGAGTGGGAAAGAAGATTCAGGCATTTTAGATAATCCTCACCCATGAAAAGCAAGCCGAAAGAGTAGATGGATTCTTTTCTCCATTAGATTGGACCATGGACCGAAGGTGCAGTTTTGTCCTGCGACCTGCTGATTGAAGAAACGAAATCGTACAGTCCTGTCATCAGGAAGTTTGATAAATATTTTATTCCCCCCTGAAATGTCATTTATGAGAGATACAGGCTTTCTCCGGGATACAAGAAGATGGATCTGTGAAAAATACTGTCACTGCTCTTTACAACCTAGCTGAACTGTGGGACTTCAGCGGGAGGTTTTATGATGAAGTGATATGGGCTTATATCATTTGTGGCATAAAAGACAACCTCCACCTCGGGTCTCATTTACTGCTTGAGAAAACAATTACAGCTCTAGACAGGCTGAGAGAAGCCAGAGGCATCAAGAAACCTTGACCGGTCCTGCTGATCTCTTTGGTAACACTGACCCTGCCTTTGCCCCATGTCTGCTATTAAAAACCCAGCAGACGTTTTTCTGGGTCAGAGATGGACCTCACAAAATGCTCGAGGGTAGTCCAGGGTCAGCTGCAAATTGTCAAAACCACTGGTGTGGACAAGCCTTGGCAATCGTATGATGAGTGTCCAGATGAGAATGTCCCAGGTAGGATGGCATGAGAGGAGCCGCTATGTGTCCGTGCACATCCATGAAGAGGACGGCATAGGAGTGCCTGGGACCCTGGGAGCAGACATGGGGCTGCAGACCTTGGTGTCCGTGTGTTTCAGTCTGCCATCACATTGGTATAGGACCCATGGTCATCTTCTTGAGCACTGGTACACCTCTGGCTTGGCCTGGCTGACATGAGGAGCACTTGGATCTCCAAAAGCCACATTTAATTTCTTTTGATTGATGGTTTGGCTTTTTAGGAGAGGAAAGCAGATAGTGTAGTGATTCGTGGGCACTGCTGTCAGAAGGTACAGGAATGGAAGGAGAGGGGAAGGCTGGGGAGGTTGCTCTGGGCTTTTCCAGAAATACTTGGGTTTGAATTGAAATCAGATCACATTTCAGAGAACAGAGCTTTGCAGTGGGCTTTTTGTAAAGAAGCACAACGTTGTCTATGGCCCTATCTTTGTCATACGGACTATTCCCAGTAGGTATCCCATTCATGTGGTCTCACATGCTGCTAGAGAAAAAACTTGAAGAAAATAGGGTTTGTTTATAAAAATAATGGCAGGGCATGTGACAGGAAGCTGTGAAGGAAGTATAACGCTGGAGGCACATGTTAGTATTCCCCTGTCCTCAAGCGGGGGTGGAGAAGAGTGCTGTGATGTAAACCACAGCAAGCACCTTTTGCACTGGTGTTTGTACAGCACGGCAGGCTCTTGGTCTAACGGTAGGACACCAGGACTTCTTCTGGGACCTGGAGAAACCAGAGTCTGCCACAGTGGCTTCCCTCTTCCCCTCCCTACCAGCTCCTCCAGCCACTACCACACGCGTGCAATAGCTGTGGCTGCAGCAGGTCAGAGTAGACAGGAGGGACTCGGGAGCAACCAGGGCTTGGTGAGGACAGCTGGTGGGACAAGGGCATTCTCCAGGTCCTCGAGGCCCTCTACTACTTCTGGGACCTGCCAGGAGCACCTGGTTGTATTGGGAATATGAATCAATAAGGACATTGCTATCAAAGTACGTGACAAGACAGAATATCCATCCTTGCTCTGCAGTTCCTTGAAGACAAGCCCATGAAAGTCCCTGAAAAAAAGAAATTTATTTTTTGTGATAATGTGCCTGTCAGATTCACCATAGAGGATTTTAAAGAACAGATTAGCTGAGTTTAATAGTGTGAATTATGAAAAGAACCTGCTCTGTGCAAAGCGTAGGGTCACATCTGATGATTCACTAGGCTTTTTCTTGACCATTAGTTGAACACTTTATGTCAAAAATGTGATCCACATAAAATTGCTGCAGTCTTACGGAGAATGTCTTCCAGCTCTCAGTGTCCAGCAGCTACAGGAGGAAACATTTTCTTCTCTTTCAGCAGAAAAAAAGCCACATAGACTCAGGGCAATGGTATGGGAGCTCCATGCCTTGACATAGCCTCCATAAATAGGGAGGACAAATTCCCCTCTCACCTAATATCCTGGAGGAGGGCAAGTGCAGCATATGCCTTCTCTTACAACTTCCCAGCTTCTCTCAATCACTCATGGAAACTTCCTGAGCTGAAGGCTGTGTCTGTCTCTGTTTCAATGCATTATTTTACTCCTCCTTGAACCTATTTCTGCTTTTGAGCACCATCATGTCTTCCAGGAAAAATTCTACAACATATTTGTGCACTATTTGCAAAAATACTTCCTTTGGCTTTTTTTTAAAGTCTTCTCTCGGTAATTTCATGTGATACCTATTAGGTCTGGTGCTGTGAGAAATAGAAAGTATTTGTTCTCTATTCACTTCCTCCGTGACGTTGAGGGTATGATAAAACTCTGCTTTAATAGGTGTCTCCTACATCCCTTTCAACCACCTCTTCGCCAGACGGAAGGGCCCTAATGTGTGAGTCTGTTTTTGTGCAGAAGCTGCTCTCTGTCTCCGTCCAAGCCCACTTCCTTCCTCTCACCCATCCTCATTCTGTTATCTCCTTTCTCGAATGCACTGAGCAGAAATTTATTCATCATGAAGGTGCACAATGGATTCAGACAACAGCATAGTTTCAATTTTGTTCTCCATTTCTTTGCCAGAAATCTCTCACATTACATTTACCCATGGCTATGCTGAACTTGGGGCAGATGTTTTCAAAGAACTATCCGAATCCCTCCCAGTAACTCGTTCCTGAATGGTAATGGCTAGTTCAGAGCTTACCGTTTGGTAAGGAGGCTGCAGGCTATTTTTCTCATATGCATTATTTTTCACTGATTGGCATTGAAATTCAGCTCTTACTTTATTCTTCAGACATTGGGCGTTGTGAGAGTTTTTTTGCAACTGTTGCAGCCAATTCTGGTTTTGATTATCCTGATTAATTTTGTACCATTAATAAATGTTGTCGTGTCACTCCTCACACACTGCCAGTCCCTAGATAGTTTCTTAGTAAATGAGTAGATCCATTTTACAGGTCTCTCGGGGATTGCAGTAGGAAGTTGCTTTCATTATGAAAACAGATTGTTTATCTTTGTTTCCTGCCTTCTTTTCCCATCTCCTTCATAATGAAAAACAATGCAAACAATTCACTTAACCTTTCTGCTGTGACCTGTCTCTCCTGAGTATGCTTTTTATTCTGTGATCATCTATCAGCCACACCACCTCCCTGGCAAACTTCCTTCCCCTAATGTTTCTGAAGAGGTTTTATTGTTACCTCTTATGTCTCTAGCAAGTTGCTGTTCAAAACCCCTTTTGGCTTGCCGTATTGTTCCTCTCCATGCAATTTGTCATGTTCAGGGATCTATTTCCTCTCTTGAACAAGACTTGTGCTTTTTGATAAATGTCTTAACTCTTCTACTCTGCTGTGCAGCTGCACAAACTTTTTTCCTCTAAACGCTGGTTGATTTGGCACTGTATGTTTATTCCAGGCTTGTAATACAGAGTTTTAAAACAGTTATTTTACTCTTTTAACTGCTCCTTTTAATTTCTTTCCAAGCACCATTTTCATTTTTAATTTACTTTCCCTTTTTAAGGTCATATGAGCAATGCTTATGTCTTGAATAGGTCCTAGGCATCTCTGAGCCAAACTGAGAGCTGCTTTTCTGCTTCTAGAGTCAATTATTTTAGCTCCAATAGTTATTTATTACGTCCAAAAGTTATTTTAGTGGTCGTGCCTCAAGCGAGATATGCTAGACATAGCCTACCCAGCGTGTGTCCTGGCATCACAGAGCCCCACCGGTCAGCCTCTTTCCAACAAAATCTGAGTGACAGCTGTATTGGTATCCCCACCCAAATGGGTATCCCCATGCTTTGACTTCCAGCAGCAGCAAAAATATTGAAGGCAACCGCTCTGAACTGTGTTCTACACTCCTGCCTGCTTTGGATGGTACTGATAAATCAGCAACAAGTGTAGCTGGTTTCCACTTCTCAAAATGCAGCAATTCCAGTTGGAGATTGCTTATAGTGCCTCTGCAGCCACTGGCCAGCAGAAGACGGGGCCATGGGGAGGGACCTGGATCCCGGCCCTTTGCACCACCCTTGTATACCATTTTGACCCAAAGCAAAGCCTATTATTTTCCTACTTGTCTAAGCCACATCTCCAGAAAGCAATGGAACTGTTTAGAGGTAGAATCCACTATCCTGAATGAAGTTATATTATTAACATCAACGCTTCTACGGGCAGTTAAAAATCCCTTTCATTTTGAAGACACTGCTGCACTGCTGTGGCAATGATCATATTAGAGGCAGCAGGACTATTCAGGCGGGCCTAAATTAAGTAATAATTGAAATGTTTGAAGGAAAATTAGTATGGTTGTCAGGGTCAGCCTTAAATATGTTTTGTTAACATCTTGCAGAAAAATTTTGATAAAAATTGCAGCGCTGTGTAAGAGACGACTGGGTTTTATTTCAAAGTAAATAAGTAGAACAGGAGAGAGAGGGGGAGAACACACAAGAGCACAGTTAATAAGATGTATAATCAAATGAAAACTTTTGCACAGTGATATTGCATGAGGTAAAACTTCAGAGTTTAAAAACAGAACATTTTTTTTTACCAAACAGCCCAGAATGTTCAAAAGCACATTTGACTATATATATATGTATATATAATACATCCCATACTTTATGGAGTATTTATTTAACATATGTAGGTTGGGGAAATGAAGCACCTTTCGATAAGTAATGTCCCAAAGTGCTGCTGAAAAACAACATAAGCATAGGAAAAGTTGTTTTACAGAATTCAAGAGCTGCTAGCAAAGTCCTGATTTAGAAAAACATGCAACTTCAAGTGAAGTAACTTAAATCAATGGCACATGAGCACATGCAGAAGTTAAGTAAGTGCATCGGTGTTTTTATAAATCCTCACATTTGCATTCTTGAGCCAGGGCAAAGCTGTATGCATGGGTCTAGCAGACCAGGGCAGTTCTCTCTGCTTTGCAGCTGATTTCAACAGGAGCACCAGTTGCTTTGTGCTGTAACGTGCACCAGCTTGCTCCCACCATGGCATAGAGCAACTTTCAGAGGAGCACTATTTAAGATGCTAGGACAGGTGACAAGGGTTTTGGTATTCAACACCTGCACCCCAGTCCTGCCATGTTTCTCAATACTGGGATGAAGCCTTAATGCTATCAGAGCCCTGAGGGCACTAATTGCCCTAAGCAGCCTCACCTGGGTCCCACCCGCAGCACTGTCCATGGTCCAGGACCCCATTTAAGCTCAGCCCTGGGCCTTTAGACCCTGTTTGTGCTGTGCTGTAGGTGCACCTGTGTCTAGCTGATGTCTGCTTTTTCTCCTACACTGCCTCCTAGATGGCCTCTGGACCTATACTGTAGCTCTGTTTCCAGCCCCATCTGCTCCTGACTGAGCTTCTTGGGTGGACCTTGGACCTAATTTCTCACCTTATCTGGGACTATTGCTGTACCCTGTTACCAGCACTCAGCTCTGCTCATCAAGTTCAGATCCTGTAGGACCTCTGTTGGTGAGGGCACTGCCTGCACTAGGGTCACCCTTGGCTTCTGGTTCTGTTTTTCCTACTATGGAGCAGACCCATCTCTGCCACTCCCTGACAAACCTGTTCTTGACCATCTCTGAATCTCTCCTGCTGAGTAGGTGCCAGCATAAGCAGTAGTGGTGTGGGCTGGGGTTGAGTCTGGCTTTGTAGCCTGTATAACTGGGAGCTGATGCTATGTAGGCCAGGAGTAGGATGTGAAAATGTGTTTGGAGAGGCCTCCTTAGCTGGACAGATGAGCATATCTGTGTGCTCACATAACTACTGAGCACCATCCAATTAAGCCTGGACGCTTCTTATATGTCAAGGTCTTGATTTGTGCAATCCTTGGTTGACAGAGCTCTGAGTTCAAAACAACTATTTGCTGTTCTACAGTTATTTCACTGGCCTTCCAGCCTGGCCATCCTTATAAATACCTACTGAAGCTTAGCTTAGATCCAGCCATGCCAGATTTTGTCCTAACCTCTATTTCTCTTTGGTTCCCTCACTGCTGCCTGCACTCCTGGTTGGGTCTTTGAGGACGGGAGCCGCTTTCTCTGCACAAGGTGATTCCACCTTCGCAGCAGAAGCATCTCTGGCAAATTAGCTGCAGCACACAGCAATTAAGTTACGGAAGTTGGGTGAAAGGGAGCAGTAATAATTTGCAAGTTCTGCCAACAAAATCCCTTTCATTTTTGTTGTTGGTTTTTTCCCTCCCCATACCTTGGCAAGACTCTTTCCTGTTTTTCTTTCATTACATGGCAAATGCACAATAAGAACAGGAGGTCATTTACTCCAAATCCTCGATTTATAATTTTTCTGACATTGCCAGTTGCTTTTTCTAAAGACTGTGAACAATGTGCAAAGTCCTTGTTGGGTAACAGTCATAATTAGATGCTTTCTAAATTTCCAAGAGCTTTTGAGTAGTCAGCACACTCCTTCCTTAATATCCTGTGGCTCTGTATTTATGCTAATAAACTGAGTTGTGTCCAGTTGACCTCAGAACTGCTGCCCTGCAGGTTTGGAGATTAGTATATGAAAGCAAAAAAGGAACAGCTGGAATGGAAGATCCCATGCAAGAATCCCATGATGTCTGGATTTATAGAGAAATAATATTTTTGTCAAAGTTCTTCCAGAAAAGCTTACAGAATCAGCCCAGGTACAGAGAAAGGAATAAGAAATAATTGTTGCAGATCCACGTGGTCAGATAAGCAAGACAAGAAAAATATGAAGTGCTGCCTATGAAAGTAAAAATGAGTGAACTTTCAGCTGGGTGGGGATGAAAAAGGCAGCTACAGGGAGGAAAAAAGAAAATCTCAGTCATGTTATGATGAAGCTGACAACTCTTTTCCTCTGCCAAAATGGTAGCTTCTGGTTTTGGTCTAAAAGCATGGTTTTGGTCTAAAAGCATAATTTTGGATCAACTGAAGCAGTTTTTTAATTTGGTGAATTCAGAATTAGAGGAATGGTTTACTTAATCTTTTTTTTTTCCCAGTAGATTATTTTAGTTTGCTCTCCAGGGGATAGAGTGGAGAGCTGAGCAACCCACATCTCTGGGCTGGGAGCAAACAAGCCAGCAAGGTCTGCTGGAGATGCCTGAACTGGCCACAAACCCAACCCAGCTTCAGGCTGCAGTGTGGGTCCTGTCTATGACCCCCTTCCCCCAGCTCTCCTGGGGCATAGTAGATGTCTTGTGGTTCTTGACCCCATAAAGATTGTGATTTACAGTCCCTAGGGTCAGGGAAGCATGCCAGTCTTTGATCCAGCAGTGAGTCTGAAGGTGGGATGTGTTGGCTGAAAGCATCTCTCTACTCAGTTTGAAAGAAGGTCTTGAGCCAAGGAATTTTACCTCCTAGTGGAGCTGCCTCCAAGCTTGTATCATGTCTCTGGGTGGATTTCCCTAAAGTTCCGCTGCTGCTGCTTCGCACTATATAAATAATTGGGTATTCACTGGACATGAAGAAATAACAATCTACTGTCTGGGGTTTTTTTCCTGGTAGGACAAGATGTATGCACTTTACTCTCTGTCCCAGTGAGTTTTTAAGCATTTCTTATAACTGGAGCTAGACCAGCTCCTGATTTCTGATAGCCTGATGCTTAGGCCATGCACTTTGCTGTTCTGAATCTGGCCAACTGAGCTCTCGGGCATGGGTCACCCGCCTCGCACTCGAGTGTCTGAAACCAGTGGGGCTCAGAGCTGAACAGGTAATCACAGCCACCTCCTCCCTGCAGCGACCGGTGGTGTTTGGTGAACTTAGGCTTTCTTGTCAAATGTTCTTGGCCTTTATTAAGTGCCAGAAAATGAAGTGTTTTGCATTAGTCACCATCTTTTGTCAGGCTTGTTTTTTCTTCCTTGGCTTAAAGCCACACATGAATTTGGGATTGGATCAAGCTGAACTTCAGGTTCTGCTTGAGAAGATCAAGAGAATGAGAAGATCATTTGCATGACCCTATATTGTCATTGATGCTTAGATGGGCTGGAGATGGCAAGGGCTGGGGGACTTTGCCTTTACCATCGCCTGATATGATATATGAGCCTCAGGTTGTGCTTTTTGGGAACAGGCGTGTACACGCGTGTTTGCCTCAGCCAAAGCCTCACCATTACCAAGGCTATCGCCCAGCCTGAATCCTACCTGAAAATATTGTCAGAGAGCATTTAAGGCATTTATTACTGAGTGGAGAGGTATGGTGGTGTACTTCCATCCCCACCAGGAACAGAGCAGGCCAAGCTATAAACAACCTTCTCACTACTCCAGGTGCCAAGTGCATTTCTTCAGCCTGTTCTCCAACTTAGAGGGCAACCTATGCATTAAGAAAAAAATCTGTACGTCAAAGAGCCTGTAAGCCATGCTAGTCATCTTGGGCATTGCTGAGCACCCTATGAATGGAAGTGCTTTTTGTATGAAAGGGACGATGATGCACTACCTCCCTCCCCTCCTGTCTGCACTCTTCCAACCCACCCTCATATCTGTGACTCTCTCCCCTCTCCTCTGCCTCCACCCATGAAACGTGCCTTCACTGGAAAGAAAAATGAGATGTGAAAGGAAAAAAAGTATTGAGGAAAATCTGGAAATCCAGATGTCTCAGCATTGGAGACACAGTCCAAGCTGTGTCCTTTATGGCTTGTAGTGAGGAGCGTTGGAGTGACTGAATGCCCTGACCCCCAGCCAGCCATTGTACCTGCTCTCACCTACTTCCCTGAGGGGTGAAGTCTGGAGTAGCTGCTGATTTTCATTTTAAGTCTTAGGGTTTGAGCTATTAATAAGCCTGGAAAATCACCACATTTTCTCTGAATTATGTAACAGATGTTAAATTCCCCAAGATGAAGAGGTGTCAGCCCGATGGAAGAAGTGATGTGAGGACCTTTCTTTTTCCTTTGAGCTGGGTTTCTCCTCTTACTAGTGAAATTGGTTATCTGCTGGTGGAGGTAAAAAGAAAATTAGTATCACCCCACAAATTTTGACTGAACCGCGCTGTTCCCCTCCTCTTCACTTTGCGCCAGTGTTTATGCATTTCTTACCTTTCTCCGGCATCAGATTTTGAAGACAAGTGCCATCCAAAATGAAGTCCCATTGAAAGAATGTGTTGTGATGAAGAGCTGTTGAATGAGTCACCGTGCTCGTGCTGGCAAAGCGGGCTGTGGAGCGGGCCAGATCCTTACGCTTGGCACGAGAGAGCGAGAAGCAAAAGAGGAAAGTAAACTTAGGGCCAGGAGCGCTGCAGTGCTTGGCCAGCCAAGGGGGCTGGGTTGCAAACGCTTTCCCACTTAACCATTTCAGTGTTGCAGCTGCCACCAAGGCGGAGATGTGTTCACAGCCTCATTGGGGTAGTGGGAGATGGGCTGAAGGTGAATACAGAGGAGGTGCCGTAGGCAAGGGATTAAAAAGGGTTTCATTTCTGTCTTCTTTTTGACAACCTTTTTTTTTTTTTTAAGGTTCTCTTCTTCCTGATCCTCCTCTGTCCCAGAGTGAGGACTTGCAGCTCCACGTGGGGAAAGGTCCTCAGCAGCTCAGGATGGCACTTAACCAGGACGGCTCTCTTCCTAGGATCCCTGTCTTATGCCTCTTGGTGGTACCTTGCATAAAGATGGAGGGAAGCTGTCATCAGCTGTGTGTAACACAGCTGAGCAGTCCCTTGGGAGAGACATTTATAAATGTGGACCAAAGACACTGGGGCCCAAGGGTACCACATTTTCTGTGGGTGTAGATACACAGAGAGACTAATATATCAGCCTCTGCGCTAATAGAGATGCCTGCGCTCTTGACTGTGACCCTGCTGGCTGCTCTCTGAGGGGTGACTTTGCTCAGACATTTATTTCTGAGATCTGCTTTAGCAGCTCCTGTTACACACCCACTGGCATGACAACTGCAAGCGCTTGTTCCAACACAACGTGCCCTTTCCTACTGAGGATGCTTCTGGGGAAACGTAGCTCAAGTCAGAACAGGCTCATGGCGGAAAGTCCTGCTGGAGGTGTGAGCTGTGTTCTCCTACCACTGTTACTGCGATTGTAGGGAGTGGCCCTCCTGGATTCCTCCCTCTTTTTTCATGTCTTGTACCAGGGAGTGGAAGAAATTGCAGAAAGTGAGTTCCTGCTATGTGTGAAACTCAGCAGGACTGTGAATGTAACGGGAATCTCCTGAGTACCAGGGTCTAATCTGGACAACAGACTAACTGGCACAAGTCCGGGTCCCCCACATCAAGAATTCTGCTAGAATTGGTTGTCAGCCACTTTAAGGAAGTAAAAAAGAAGATGTGGAGACCAGGGGACCAGATTTTGAGTGGTTTCACCATTTTCCCACAGTTCCCCTTAGCTTGTCCTTCAGGAGCCGTCGGCAGTCTTGCACTCTGTGTTATTCACTGCTCACTACTGATTAATGGGCTTCTAATGTCATTACTTATTTCATTATCCAACCAATCTGGAAGATTGGCCATTATCTAGAAAAAAAAAAAGACAATTTCTTGCTGGCATTAATGGTTGGCTAGCAGGGTAGGGTGCAAGGCTCACATTTAAGAATAAGAGCAAGACAGTATTGGCAAGAAAATTTGCTGTGAAAGCCATCTGTAAATTTGCATTATCCAGACAAAGAGTGGAGTCTGGCTATCAGAGAAGGTGTTGCAAAACACAGAGATAAGTGAGGTAGTCCGAAAAATGTAAGGACTGTATCAAAAGCCCAAGTGGTAATAGCAGCGGTAGTAGTAACAATGATGATAATACACCTTGGAGATCTGGTCCTGGGTCAGGCCTCAAGTGCACTAGGTGCTGTGCAATTGCTGATAAAATGGCAAATAAGTTCTTGCTTCAAAGCACTCAAAAACCACGTAGAAGGAGAGCGAGGCCAGATGGCTAGTAACAGATGGGCAGGGGAGAAGAGAGAGGTAACGGCGGCTGGCACAAGGAGGGTCCGTCTCAGGGCACCAGCAGGCTCATGGCTGTTATAGAGGTGGTTTCAGGAAGGATAACAAGGTGCATATGTGGATCATTTGGGGACACTTGCCCGGGTGCAAGGGCCAGCCCAGGGGAAGGAACAAAGTGCTTGTTCAAAAGTGTAACAAGAGCCTGATAGTGGCTGACATTGCGGGGTGGTTGAAGGCACGGGTTGATGTCCCAATGGGAATTGGAGATGGTGGGTCGACCAGGTACAAGCCATGAAGTGTCCTGGCAGTACAGACACTGGCTTGTCTTGGATGCAGAAGAGAAGGGGAAGTGTGGAGAGGTATGTTCATGGTGGTGGGGAATGAGCTTCGCAGACATCTTTTGAATGGCAATGGTGCAGCAGGTGGCATGTGGTGATGGACAGGAGCTTAGTGACATGATGCACAAGGTGTTGATCAGACCTAGAGGTTGTGTGTGTTACAACTGGGCAAGAGATGCTCACTAAAGGGATACCCTGCCTGGGGTCTCGGAGGTTGGGTGTACCTGGCGCAGGTGGGTGCCCTGCAGAGATACCTGCATGGCTCTTGGCAAGCACACAGACGGCCCTGGCTGCTCCTCTTGCGCAAGGGTGTTTGCACCCTGCTCCCTGTAACACAGGAGCGCCAGGCTGTACGCAGCTCACTCCTAGGAACAGCAGCAATATCTCCATGGGAGGAGGGAGGTGGGCACGCTCTTGACTGCATGCAGGGATCCCGTGCTAACGTGCTCCAGGCTGGCACGGGTGGGAGTGGACACGGAGCACAGCTCGCTGTCAGGAGGACTCACGGCATCACGTGTTCACCCTCAGAGGCGCCGTGCCGGCATCTGCCCAGCGCTTCCAAGAAGATGCCTGCAGATGCTGCAGGCCTGCTCTCTCGCGACTACTGGGCTGCCTCTGAAGCCAGCCCTGGATGTTTCATTTGATCTGTGCCAACTCTGTGTTGCAAAACATATGAGCAAATCACTCTTGCCCCCTGGAAGGAGCAGGGCTGTGTCCCAGAGCACACTATTCCCATGGCATTTAACATTCTCTGCAAAACCAGCTTTTATTTAGAACTGAACATCTGTTCCAGATGTGGTTATTCACTGCCTGCGTCGCCGCGCTCCTGCCATTGTTGTCCTGCTACACAGTGAAAGGCTGGCATGAATTATTGAAAGATTGAGTTTAAATAAATGATAAACTGGTACTGTGCGTGCAGTTAAGTTTCTGTCCACTCCTTACAGAGTCACACTGCTGGCTTTGATGTCCCCATGATGAGCTCACACATCTCCCAGAACCTGCCGTCTCATCTGCCTGATGGGGCTGATCGAAGAGCGTGGAGAGGGGCAGCCCAAGCATGAAGGTGGCCAAGGGGACGAGTGTCCTGGGGAGAAGGAGGAGCCGCAGCAGAGAAGCAGGCAACTAGAGTTTCCCTCCTGGCAAGTGTCTTTCTCATCTCAAACTGTTCCTTGCAAGGGGCGAGCTGGCACGGGGTGGGTTGCTTGCTGAGGGCTATTGGTGCGCTGGAAGGTTGGGGTGGGAGGGATGCTGCCAGCTCCCAAGGGTGGGCAGCGGGGACAGTGCTGGAGACCAGCAGCGGATGCGTGCATGGGAATTTATAGCGTAAAGGATCCTTAGTTAAAATCCTAGAGTAAAACCTCATCCCAGTGAAACATCTTGTGGGACTGTGCTGAACGCAAACGTATCCAGGTCATCTACGTGCACGTGATGTGAGGGCAAGGGGCGCTCTGGGTTTGAGCCTGCTGTGGGTCTAAACCAGCCAAACCCCCTTTTTTTGTTGGCTCTTGGCTGGGAAGTCTGAATGGATTTTTGGAAGCCTGGCGGTCTTGGAAATTGATTTTTTTTTTTAATTATTTTTTTTTCTTCACCATTTTGAAAAATGGCTTGACTCACAGTTGCATGAGGCTGTGGGGATTCACAGCAGACCATCTGTTTCAGCTGTTAGCAGTCATTAATTTTTTTCATATTTTTTTGCTACTTTTGAGATACTTTGGGAAAAAAATATGTTCTTGATGGCATTGGAGGACTTCAAAGTGGCTTACATTTTTTTTTTCTCAGAGAAACAATATACAGCGGATGCAGTTGTTATAAAAGAATTACATTTTTATTGCGCTTTCTAAATGGGGAATTTGTCTCCTGTGGACATGCAGGAGGACACTGTATTGTTTATCTCCTTTCCACCATGCTTTTGGCTAACACCTGCCTTGCTACTGTACTGCGACACATCTACTAAGGAGTTTTTTCTGGGTTAACTCTAATGCAGAAAGGCTTTCATTTAAAAAAATATAGTGAGATTTTCTTTTAAGCCACTACATTTCTGGAGCTAAGTACTTACTGATTAAATCAGCCTCATTGTCTCCAGTTATTCTACCCAGAAACTGGAAAATTACTCAACTCCTTGACAGGTGTTCACAGCTGATGGCTCAGATTTGTGGATCGAGCGCCGGGGCATATGGCATGATAAATAATAGAACAAACTAATCCTATTGACACTGTCCACCCTCCAGCCTGCGCACATTTATCCTTGTGCCTTGCTCTTGCTGCGCGACAGCCCGTTCCCTGAGCCAGCTCCTCTCAGAGGTGCTGCTCCCGAGCCACTGACCGACGAGTTTGGCTCATCAATGTTTGCGTAAAGTGTCGTAGCGCTGTTTTTGCAAGGACTTCAGCTTGGCGTGATGGGCAGGTGTCCACCATGGGTTTGCTCCCCATCTGCTTCATTAGTTTGTTCAGCCAGTGCTTGTGATGGCATATCATGCTGGGGTTTGCCCAAAAGCCTCGCTGGTGGTTTCCCTGTGGCTTGTGTAGCATTTTAGATGCAGCAAAAAAAACTTCCTTGAGTTTAAGGGGTGCTGGGAAATGGCAAAGCCTGGTAGCACACGGGACGGTGCAGTATCTTGCATGGAAGTGTTGTGATGGTGAGATGGTGGCAGCTCCTCCAGAGGATGCTGAGTCCTGGCTTTGTGCAAACATGAAGTTGTGGCCTGGTAATGGGCAGAGCAGAGAGCTCTGCACCGGGCTCGTGGTTGTGCTGGTTTGGGTCATGCATCCCTGAAAGGAAGAGCTGTGGACAGGATATAAAACATGAGCCACGAACCTCTGAACCTACTCCTGAGTCTCAGGATGCTGCGAGACTGCAGAACAGAAACTGAGTATCCTAGACCTGCCTGTGACACCTGGGTGAAGTGACAGCCAGAGAGCCGTGGAGCATTTCCAACCATCCATTAGGACTGCAGCTTTCAGCAAAATTACAAATGTGTCCTGGAAAATGCGCCTTCGAGCTGGCCAAAGAGCTGTTATCATTTCTGGGCGTGGGAGGTGGTTCTGCGCTTGGCAGCTGGCGCGGGGCAATGCCGTGGCCGAACCCAGCGTGTGCCACTGTGGAGGGAGCTGGCACCGAGGGACGCCACGGGGATGGTGGCTCCTCCTGTCCTGTTGCCTGCTTCAGGGTGGCACGTGCTGGTAAAAACCAAATATCTCTATAGTGCAAAGCAAAGAGCCCATAGGACGTGCCCCGAGAGCTCAGCATCAGGTCTATATGCTCCCACATGCATTTTTGGGTATGGCCTGGGTTCACCTCTTGTCCTTTGTGTGCAGGGAGCAGGATGTGTCCCATCCCTGCATCTCTTGCTCTCATTTCTGAGCAAGGCGTGTGCCCTGAGTGATCTGGAGCGGCCAGCACAGCGCAGTGCCTGCTGCAAGCTGCCAGCGGAAGGTGGAGGAATGCACATCTGGAGGCTCGGAGAGGTTTGGTGCCTGTGTGGTTTTCATTTGGAGGCCTTTCCGTTGCTGATTGACTTAATTAAAAAAAAAAAAAAAAAAAAAGAGAAGCAGGCAGGATTGGGCTTTTTTTTTTTTTTTATGAGATGCCTGGCTTTGAGGGCTACAGAGCCAATTTTCATTTTGAAATTTCCTTTAATTTTATTTTTAAAGTTCCCCCAAAAAATTTTGAGCTGTAAACTGAAAGGAGGTGTTAGACTTTGTAAACCAAACCCAACGCAACCCCAAATCTATTAACTGACTTAAAAAGCGTCTTCTGTTTTGCAAAGTCAATTTTCTGGAAAAAAAATTAAATATTTCATTTATTTTCCAAACAAAACCATTGCCTTTTAAAAATTAACTGAATTCACCAAGGTACCTAAAATACCCCTCATATTTTTTTGCTCCAGGCTGGAGAAATGTGGGTTGTTGCTTGGCTGTGGGATGCTCTCCCCCTTCGCCCTACCTGCTGAAAGCCTACTCCATGGTACAGAGGCCTTCTGGGGCATGGCTTGAGATTTGCAGATTTGATGAAGCGGGAGGAAGATGATTAGCAATGCCAGGGCCCCATTTGTTCTTCATGCCCCAACAGGTGTCTGCTTTTGCTTGCAGCCATCCTCTTCCTCCCTCTGTCAGGTCAGATCTCCGTGCATCCCTGAGAGACCCCACTTGCGGCACAGGGCACAGCCCTTCTCGGTGTGCCTGAAAATCACTGCCCAGATCCCAAGTGAGAAGTAAAAGTAAGAAAAAGGAAGAAAATATCTCCCTGTCAGGAAATTTGCCTATTAACACCCCAGACACCAAAGTCTCAATGGAGCTTTTCCCCTCTGAACCAGCTAAATGTCTCTCACTGATGGGAAGTCTAAAAATAAGCGCGTTCTCCACAAACAGCTTAAAGATGTTGAAAATGAAAAGCAACAAAGGATGTAGAACGTATGAGTCACTAAATTACAGGGCTATCTTTCTAAGAGCAAAACAAAACAAAAAACAAACCCCAAACCCTCCCTGCTGAAATTCATTGTGAGTTTTCTGGGTTTGGTTTGGGGCTGTTTGCCCCGCAGTGCCTACGCAGACAGTCATCTTATTCTTGTGGGCTAGCGAAGGGCTGAAACCTTATCCATTTTTATTACGTAGTGTGCCAGAGCCGCTCTGTATAAATAATAAGAGTAAAACCAGTCTGCTCAGCAGCATGAACAGGAGGTGCTTTTCTCTCACACATGGGCATTTCTGTTGATTTTTTTGGAGATAAACCCCCTTGCATGAGCTTGCTGGATGTCAAGCTTTCTTGCGGGGAAGAATGTAAGCGTACATTCATCTCGACAGCATGTTCTTCTGGCCCCGGCTAAGCCACAAGTGTTCGGACTCTCGGTTGGGAGCAAGCAGATTTTTGTGGGTGTAATCGCATTTGTCTACAGCTTTAGTTTGTTGAGATAATGTAATTAAAAGGAGTTCTTCGGGGGGTTGGGGGTTTTCTGGGGTTTTTTTGGTTTTGGTTTTTTGTTGGTTTGGGGTTTTTTTGCTTCCTGAAGGTCTTGTTTCGTGATGAGCTCCACTAGGGTGGACTCTGTTGCAAAACTGAAGCTTTTTTAGCATTTGCAGATGAGCTTGAATCAAAATCTTGGCGTTTGAGGCAGCAGGAAAGGGGATGGACTCGTGCCAAACCTATGCCTACATCTGATGTTTGCAGCCAGCCCCAATCTCTCTAATAGGCTGAAATGAAACCTTGGATCCAAGCAGATGGTAGGGCTGGAGATGCGAATCTGCCAGTGCTGCCGCATCCCAGACCTGCTGTTAGGGTGTGCAATACCCTCACCGGGGTTTGAAGGAGCTGGAGGCTGCCCTTTTCTACCCATCGTCATCGGCACCTTCATCCATTCTCTTCCTCGCTGTGGCTGGGGGAGGAAGGGCAGTGGCACCAGGCCAGGCTGCACAAGAGCCCTTCCCCGAGCCCGTTGCAGTACCCGGCTGGCTCGCTCCCGGCCCAAATAACCCATTGATCAAAAAATCAGTTGCCTGAGTTGGCAGGTACAACAGAGGCTGTGCACAACAATCATAAATCCCAGAGCGGAGCTTGCTCAGCAATGATTTAATCTAGATATTTAGTTCTGAAATGCGCTAATTAAACTTCAGAATAAAGCATCCAGCGCAAAAGCGAGATGAATAAAAAGTAAAAATAAAAGTTTCTTCTGGAATAATTAACCATCATTAAAACATGAAAATCCAGGCTAGGGAGCAATTGTGGCACCTTCCACAAAGTGTTTCATCAGAAATAATGGGATGAAATTAAGCAACACAAAAATGTAGGCTGAAAGCTGAAAAACTTATCCCACTCGTGAGACTCATTAGACTCTGAAATGTTACTGAACCCTCCCCAGGGAGCAGTGGAATGTGTATTTCTCAGGACATTTAAAACTGGACTGGACAGAAACCCCCTTCCCAGTACTGTGGGCAATAATTACAGACCTCCTCACTTCAATGGGCCTTAGAGATCTTTCCGAGTTGTCATTTCAGTGGGACATCCCTAACGGAGCAAAACTATTTAATTTCAATAAAGGACTTTCTTATCTGGGGGACCTCTAAGTTTGACCCTACAGGCCTTACATCTAGATATTACAGGGGCTGTTTTTAAGACACCAGCCTCTTCTAAAATCATACACTGGCTTGCCCTGCCTCCCCTTGGACACCGCATTTATTGCTGCCATATTTATCGTGTGCTCACCCCATGCTTCGGCCACCCTTCTCCTTGGTCTCAAAAAAGGCACCCAAAATGAAATGGAGACCTCGCCCTGCCTACGCGGCCGTGGGGTTGCTGAGCATCTCCCTGTGAGCTGGGTGGTACCCAAATGTAATCGGTCTGACCGGTGTACAACAGCTTGATAGCAAATTACATCAAGCGATAATTCACTTGTTATTAGAGTGACAGCTCAGTGCTGATAGTGACAACCATCACTGGTCCCCAACAGGCAGCCAGGCAGGTCTCTGACAACAACCTTCCCTGCCTTGCATAATTTCTCAGCGCGTTACTTTGTCACGTTAGTATTATATTGTCTGTCGCCATATCATTTTCAAGAGCATAATGCAAATGTCACAGTGCTGATTTCCGAGGTAGACCTCTCCTTCCGGAGAGCACCTTCCCATCGCCGCCCCCCAGCCGCGGGGAGCTGCCGGCCCCGGGAGCTGCCTTGCTGCTGAGGACATCTTCTTAAAAACAGAGGGTTTGACACGATCAGCTCTGTATTTTAACAAAGAAAAAGAGAAAAGGGCCACTAGCTGGTCTTATTTATGTGCACACAAGTTTGGAGATATTCTGGATATATTTAGGGATTAATGAGAACTTGGTCCTTTAACAATTTTTAATAATAAATATATAAGCCTAATGGATTTTCCAGCTACTGTTTTCAGCCATGAAGGTTGGAACCTTTTTTGCTAATATCTTCCAGAGCTTGAAGGAAAGGAAATTAGCTACAGGCAGGGAATAATGTTCTGCAAATGAGGGGCTTTGTCCCCACTTCACTCACGTAGGCAGCCCAGAGGGGGTCACAGGTGAAAGTTTCCTTATGGGTCAAGAAAAAAAGAAACGAAAAGTAAAAGGGCGTGAAGAGATCGATCTGAGTCTCACCCTGATGAAACAGTGTTCGGTCCCATCATTCACCTTCCACTGATGGTGCTGAGGGCCACGTTGCTGGAGCAGGAATTATCTTCTCACTGGACATAGGAATGCCAATAACTTAATAACAACGGTAACATTGCAGGATGTAGCCGGGCCTGCACAGCCCTGATGGTTTACAAGGGACTTGGACCATGGCTAAATTCCTGCATCTCCATCCAGGCCCAGGACCTGGTGAGCAGGCAGCGGGCAGGCACTGGGCGAGGGGCAGTGGGATGCGGAAATCCCATCCTTGGGCAGGACAGCTGAGCTGGTGAAGTAAAAATAGTTTAATCAACAGAAATGGGATTTCTAGTTTGCATAGGGAGCAGAGAAAGCAAAAATCCCTCTTCCCGTGGTTCCTGAGCTGGTGACCATGTTTCTTCTGATAGTAAAATCCCAGCATGGGGAATGGCAAGACCCATGGGGCTGAAAGGAAGGAGACCGGAAGGATTTTACGTCAGAAAAGTACAACACAGGCAGGATGTGAATGAAGGACCTTTGAGCCACAGAATCAACACTTACTCTGAAGGCTTTGTTCAACGCTTACACCATTGTGGGAGTGTTGCCGTAGACGCCGGGTGGCTCTCCGGGCTGTTTTCCGGATCCAACCGCGGCAGTTTTAGTCGAGTGTTGGGTTCCCATTTGACGCTCTCCTGCAGTCAACTGCTTTCACCATCAGAACACCTCTGAATTGTCTTTAGCTAAATTTCACCCCACTGGAAGCACCCTGGTCCAGCTTTCCCCAGGTATGGCTTTTTCAGTGGGTTTGCCGATACTGGGCAGTGATCCAAAGAGCGTGTGCCTCTGGTGCATTTAGAAAGGGAACTGGAAAGCCAAGCAAGCTCCACCGAGCTCCGGTAACCCACTGAAGATGACTGCAGTAAGGAAAGGTGTCTCCTGGCTGATCTGCGGCGGTAGCTTTAGCTCAGCTGAGAAGCCTAAGGAGATGCTCGGCAAGCCGGGAGAAGCGCGCTCCTTCAAGCACTTGCTCTTTCACTCTGGAGAAGCCAGGACCCCCCTGGAGCCGCCAGCATCAGTGATTTGTAGCTACCTGCTCTGCTCCCCTGCCCTCCTCAGCCTCAAACGGGGGGTCAGGCAGGCCGGCTGGGCTGGGGCGCTGGGCTCAGGGAGACCCACACCTTTGTGCACACAGGAGCGCAGGAGACACGTGCAGACGCGGTTTCTTCTCCTCCATTGCTGTTTCTAAAAAAAGAACCGGCAGCTTGCCCCCGCTCCATGCTAAAAAGAGACCTGGGGAGCTTTCGGGGAGTGAACTTTCTAAGGGGCTCAGCCCCACGTTAGCCATTCCTTCGGGGTCGTGGGCTGTTTGGGGTCGCGGTCTCTCCCAGCCGCCCCCGGGAGGGAGGAACGGCGGGCGGTGGGAGCCGCCGGAGGAGGGAGCGGCGGGGGGCTGGCCCCTCTCCCCCGCGGGCAGCATCCCTCGGC
>WAAD01017454.1:224380-299549 GCA_013389945.1 Fregata magnificens
GTGCTCCACGGGGAACCGACCTGTGGCCGGAGCGGGGGCTCGCCCAGCCCCACCGGCTCGCTCAGACGGGGCGGCGGCGGAGCGGTCCCCCCCGGTGCGCAGCGGGGTCCGGGGATGGAGGTGAAGGGCGTGGGGGGGGCTCTGCGGGCGTGGATGCTCATCCCCTCCAGCCGTCCCCACGCTGACTCGCGGGAGCACTTGGTACCCCGTCCCCTGGCGTGTACGGTTTGTTCACGGGTGGTTCCCCCCCCCCCTTTGGCTGTGTACGGTCGTGGACGCGCACACGCGTGTTTGTGGAGAGGGGCGCGCAAGTTGCCATGGAGCGGCGTAACATCACTTTTGCTGCCCAGGGAGCCCCTTTTCTGAATTTCTGGGCCCTCTCTTCGTTCGTACCGTGGATGATGTAATGAACGCTCGGTATCTATGTGGTGTCCTGCTCTTGTGGAGTTAGATAAGAATGAAGATCCCAGAGCAGAGGGAGCATCCGCCATCTGTTTGAATAGACGGCTCTTAATGAATCTGTCAAAATCAACAAATGTACGCCATGGAGGAATTTGGCCCCAAACACCTACTGATGCCGCTGTCGGCAACCAAAAGACTCCCAAAGAGGGTCCTGCCTGTCGCCCACACGCCTACTAATAGCTTTAATGTATTCAGCCCAGCCTCGTTTTATTTCAGATATAATTTCAATCACCAGATTTAATACGTTATTTGCAGTGATTGCCTCCTGATTTACCCACTTGAACAGCAAAAGGAATGCATTAAGGAAGGCTGAGCTGCCGTGCTTTGCTGGTGTCCTGAGTGTGAGCTGTTTCTCCTGTTACTCACCAGCAGCTCAGACCTTTTCCACCCACCAAGTTTTACTGTTTTCCACATAGCAGCTGCATCCCCCTTAGTACCCGCCGCGCTGTGTCGCACTAATTCACTGGGCGCCTTGCAAGCTTGTCTCGGCTCTTGGTGGCTTTGGAGCGTGTTGAAAGTCGTCGGGATGCAGACGGGCTCCGCCAGGAAATGATAGCGGGACGAGATCGGCTGCGGGAATGGCTCGCTGAGGTCTGGCCGGGCTGTGGTTGCCTGTAACTCCGCCGGAGGAGAGGTGTGTGATCCTGTCTCACTCGATGTGCTTGCTGGACTACAAGAGGATCTCCTCATTGCCTGGGAAATCGAATTTCCCCATTGTTCAGCTGTAAAATAGCTGCACAAGGCCGTGATTGGCAAAGGACTGGATCACCCAGGTTGCTTGCATCACGTAGGCAGCTGCCACCAAAATGACACACTTGATTGAAGGCCAAAAGAACCATATACGTAACTGCCTGTGATTAAGCTCCATATGATGCCTCAGAGCAAGTAAAAACCCCTCCTTCATCTCATCTTGTTTGTAACGAGACAACCGTTGCAGGGATATCATTTGGGTCATGTTGTGGCTTTTGGGGGATTTTTTTGTTTTGTTTTGGCGTTGGTTTTTTTTTTGCTTCTGGCTGTAAACTTCCATGACCTGCAACAATCTGCCGTTGCACCCTCAGGCGATGCCCCATGAGAGCCTGGTGCTGTAGGTGTGCTGGTAGCTGGGAATACAGATTTTACCAGGTAAGAGCTCCCAATGCCATTTTTTAACAAGGAACATTCCAGCTGGCTTCTTTTGGGGAGGGAGAGGGTTTTTGCACGCATCCTTTCCCCACTGGCATGCATGTGTGGTGGTGCAACTGTTTATTTCTGGGAAGGGTTTGATAGGGGAAGCTTCATCTTTTCAGTTTTCGGAGTCTTTGTGGATGCTTAACTGTTTCCTCAGAGTATGCACTGTACCTGTAGATAAATCCTCTCTGCAGTGCACCTGTAGATAAACACTCTGCCCTGGCTCCGGCGAGGCAGTTTGCGTATCTCCGGGCAGAATCCCGATCGGGCGGTGAGGGATGGGGAGTGTGGGGGACCCGGGCCAAACCCTGCACCGGGTGAAACTTCCAGGTAGCCTAAGGACCGCAGGGGTCTCCCTTGGGGAGGGCTGCGTCCTGCAGGAGCTGGCTTCTGGTCCTGTACTCTTTGGTAGTGTGTAGACCTCATCCGGTTCTCACAACACCTTCCCTTAACTTTTTGGTGGGGCAGGATCAGGCCGCGGCCCGATCCTGCAAACCGATGGATTTCATCAATGAACAAAAACACTTTGCAAGCATCTCCCTGCTACTGAATCCCAGGGCAAAACTTGTCTTGCAAAAAGAAAAAAACCCCAAACACTTAAAGAGAAATAGTTTGCACAAATGCTAATTTAAACAAAATCTCCTACCCTTCCTGTCTCAGCTGCATGGGGAGACAGGGTCATACCTCCTCTCTCTGTACTCACACTCTCTCTGACTTCATTATCATGCAGTTTTTGTCCAATCATAATGTGCTTGAGGATTATGCTGATGCAGCTTTTTCCTACCATATCATGATGTATGGGTATGTATAAATATAGGTGGATATATAAACAACATTTTTGTGGCCACTTGTCCAGGCTTTCCTTCAACAGACTAAATCCCATCCCAGTCTTGGTACGTTTAAATGGCCGGTCCCACGCATCTCACACAACCTCCAGAAAGCCTTCCCCTGTAAGTTACAATGCAATGCAAGTCCTCTCATTTTATTTTTCTTTAAATGACCTGATTTCTAAGCAAAATCATTGCTTGACCAGTAGCGAGATGATAGTACTATGCATGTTTTATCTTCCAGAGTTATCGTGAACTCAACAAAAGACCCATTGAGAAACTACTTGTATTAGAAATACCAGCAAACATCATTTTAGTCGATTTGTGCACACGTAACTTTATTGATTCAGCATGAAATATGGCAGGCAATCTATTAGGAGATGTAACATGAAACAGGCAGAGCCTTTTCAGAATATGTTGGGAATGTCGAATGGGTCTGAGAGCATTCATTTTAGTCAGGTGGCATGCTAAGGTAGACTGAAATGATTTTTTACGAGTCCTGTAAACAATACCAAGTCAGTTTTATTCAGTTTTGTACAGTCCACAGCTAAAGATATATCGGTTAGCTCAGCTCTTAACAGGGGGAACTGATTCGTACGGAGAAGCTTTGCAAGACTGGGTAGGCTTTAATTGTGTTTTTAACCTGTGAATGTGGTTAGTGTTAAAAGTGTAAGCAAGAAACTAAAGTAAATACTGGGTATTATGCAATAGTACTTGGGCTATCATGAAAAGAGGGCAATAGAAACAAACTGGTTTATAGGCCTGCTTTTAATTAAATGCAGTCTACTTTGATAAAAGCACTAAAATGTGAAAATGTTTCTCAGAATAAAGACATTAAGGAGTGGTAATTAAAGCCACAGTGCGGATTTAGTCTGTTGAACCTGAAGTCCATGGGCAGAAAATGTATAGAAATTCAGTGGGTGGCTCTAAAACTGCTCTCTCATTCCTTGAACTTAAAAACTGCTTGTGGAGGCTTACTGGGCATAATTGTATATACATTTTTACAGCATGATAAAAGAAAACCTTAAACACCTGCACTGCATGCTGTCATTAGGTCTGTTCATAGCTGAAGCTTTCGGGCAGCATATACCTTCTTTTTTCGTACATTGTCGAGCCATTTAACCCAGATGGAGGTTTCGGATCCATGCCGTTCATTGCCTGTAGCCATACCCCACTGTGTTTGCATCCCAGCAGCTTCGGTGGGTACCTCCCAGGGTGCAGGTGTTGCAAAGTGGGGTGCCGAGGCACGGCGGCTGCTGTGTCTGTCTCTGAACCCCCAGCAATGAACTGATGCCTGGCAGCGCTGGGGAGAGCTTGGTGGAGGTGCTGGTTTGGGGCTCTCTGAGCCATCCCTTTTCCTTACCCTCCTGTATTTCCATCATCATCACATGTGTTTATTGAAGTTCTTCCCCATGGTATCTGCAGAAGGGATTTGGATATTATAAATGCAGCAAGGGTCAAAATCTGGCTGCTTTGTGTTTTAAATAGGGCATAAGAAGATACTGGGTTTGCCTGTGGTCACTTAGTGTCCTGGAGGATGCTCGTGTGGGATGACGCAGGTGACAGCGTGGTGGGCACGTGTGCGCAGAGGGAGCGTCTGCGTGCAAATAGTTTCCTTGGGATCTTTTTATCCTTGATGCCGGCACGTTAAACAATAACGTGAGCAAGCCGAGAAGCTGGAAGCTTGTTCAGTCGAGGGAACGGCCACCACTGATATCCTGCACAAATTCCAGTTTGGCTTAATTCCTTCCTAACCTAAATTCTCTTTGCATTTGCACTGACTTCCTGCCGGGGGCCTGATTCTGCAAAGAGGTCAGTAGGGCAGAACCTCGCTGAAGTTAATGAGTTGCAGCGAGCTTGTGCCTGCGCCGGGATTGATCCACCTTAATGAGGTTTTCTTCGTTCTCCTCTATTTGCAGGACTATAGCTGTTTGCATAGACACGATGATCATTTTGAAGGGTTATCCGATCCTGCAAAGCCTTAGGCAAACAGCTAAGTAAATAGCCCGTTGGCTTGGATGAGCACTGCTGATGCTTGCAACCTGTCCCAGTGAAGGTAACTGGAGTTTTGCCATTGCCTCCCATGATCGCTGTGCCCCCCTGCCAAGGGAAATGTGCCCCATGGGCATGCGTTTGAAGACCCAGGCATGTTTGTGCTGCTAATTGGCAGGCTTCTCAAAGGGTTTGAGGACGTATCTAGAGGCTACCACGGATGTCACAGTAATGTATTCTTTGAGATATATTTATATATTCATCCTTGATCTTAGATACTCTGCTCTGACCCCTTTTAAAAATGCAGATTAAGAAAAATGCCCTCTCTACACTATTTTTTTCTGCATATTGTTAACTTCCGCCAGGGCAGTGATTTCCCCATGGAGCTGTCGGCACATCAACTATTATGCAAATGAGATTCCAAATAGTTGATCGTCCCTGCCAGGTATTAAGGTTGGGAGCAGCCAGCCCAAGAGCAAATCCCAGGAAAAACAAGAAAATGAAGTCTCTATAACTGTTTTCAATTATTCAGTCTCGCTTGTTCTCCTTGTGTTTCAAGAAGAAACATGCAAATCTCTCTGGGTCTAGCTTGTTTACAGAGTGCTCGTGGGTTTAAAATACAGCCAGCATCAGATTTCTGTTGTACATTTCCTTCAAATAAATACTGAAATAAAAATAAGGATGCTGTAATTTGTGCCACCCCAAGAGCTAAATACTGCACTCCAGCAGGAAATGATCATTTTGGTTTCTTGGAACAGCTTTACTATAATCTTCCACAGACCGGTAGCTCGCAAAGAAAGAAGCACAGACTTTCTCAAGGCAGCTCAGCTCTCTGTGATAGGATCTGGTTTCTTGTGAATTAAGGTCTTGGACGACGAAGCGCTTCAGCACATGCTCAGATCCTGCTGAGTCCAGGGAGCGCTTCAGCGCTTTGCAGCATC
This sequence comes from Fregata magnificens, assembly GCA_013389945.1. Classification (NCBI taxonomy): domain Eukaryota; kingdom Metazoa; phylum Chordata; class Aves; order Suliformes; family Fregatidae; genus Fregata; species Fregata magnificens. The sequence goes on from WAAD01017454.1 coordinate 229,773, forward strand.
GGAGCTCCAAGGCTTACCCCTTGGAGGAGGTCCATTTCTGCCGACCGCTGTGCACGTGTAGAGGTCATTGCAGGTTTGGGATCTACCTATACACTCTTTCCATAAACAGCTAAGTAGTGTAGTGGTTGAAGTTAAATCAGCTGCTCTGGGTGGACAATGCACCGTTCGATGGATGCCCTGGCCACCTTCTGCAGTAGTGCTACGAGTCCTGTGCGTCCAAAGGCAGCTGATACTTCCAGTTTTCTGCATGAAGCGGTGCCATGCGCACAACAGTCACGGAACCCTTTCTCCCCATAGCCTGTTCCTGGCTTAACAGTAGTTAATAATAACCAGCCTGGTGGTTCTGGAAACTTCTTGTTGGGGCAGGTCTTCATTTGGGTCAGTTGACCCTCTCGCAGCAAGCAAACTGGGGTCCTCCTTTTAAATCTGGATCCTCTTTTAAAGCTGGGCCATAGTATGCGTATGAAGATACTTTCCTGAAGAAACTAATAGCCCTGAATGTTTGCAGAAGGGAAATGCCTGGAGCATATCTTGGTTTGAATCTTACATTATGATCCACCTCAATTTATATGAAAATTATTCCAATATTATGGTTACCCTCGCCTCTTTAATTGCCTTCTGGCTCATTTATATATGTTGATGGCTCCAGTCCTCATAGCTCCTAGGGAACTTTCTGTAGGAACCGTCAGCTATTGCTTTTAAAAAAATAACCCTCACCAGATGTCCAAAAGCCTTCTTTAAAGAAGAGGCCTGGCATAAGTCATTTTTATTGGGAGTAATTAATTGTCCTGTTAAAAAACCTAAATGCTTTGGCATTTCATTAATAATACATAATCAACCAACAGGCTATTTGTAGTGTGTTACTTTGTTAAATCTGCTGTAAAAATTGTCATTATTGATATATTTCATGTTTATAATTACTCATCTGTGACGCACTCAGTCTGTTATGAATAATCCATTGTATATTGTTTTCTTAAATAGGATGCTTGCTTAGTGTGCTGGGGGTGCCAGGAATCGCTGGTAATTATGTCTTCATGTCTGATTTATGCCTGTGAAGTGAAGGCAACTGGACATGAGCAAATGAACAGAAGCATGCTCAGAAAACTGTCCTCAAGACACTCTCGATAAGCAAACGCTCAACAGTTGTGAGTGCAGGAGAAAATGGTTAAACAGAGCAGGGAAACATGTTAGAAATACATGACGGGGGGGTAAAGATGCACAAGTGACATTTCCTCGCTGTTTTGACATTCTCTTCATCTCAGCTAAAAACTCTGCGATACTTTTTTTCTTACTGCCAACAAGGACCTCGTTACCCTATGCCATCAGCTAGTTCTGTATTATCTTCTTGTGTTCTCCTGCTTGGAAAAAAAATGAGCTAAGTATTCCAGAAAAAGAGAAATCTGATATTTTTGTACTTGAATAGCAAGGACTGTTGAGGGGGTTGGTGTAATGGTCTGAGCAGATGCGGATGATGGTACAAAGCCTTTCTTGCGCCACTGACCTGCGATGTGTGCTCAGCTAAATGTGCTCGGTGTTGACTTTGTCCGTGCCCCCGCAGCCAATTGCTGGGGGCGGCAGGAGAAGCTCCCGCTGCGTGCTGGCAGGGAGTCCCTGGGGTAGGCACGGAGTGGTCAGCGGTCCCCTTGGCAGTATTAACTGGATAGTTTTGGTAGAGAAAAATGAAATGAAGGTGAGGCGGAAGGTGCCTGGGACGGTGCCGAAGGGGCTGGCAGGTCTATCAGCTGCACGTGTTCTCATCTCGGCATCGATGCTGCTCAGCCCCTCGGGGTGTCTTCACAGACTCCTCGTTTTTAAGGCCCAGGAGGAGTGTCAGAGCATCTAATCTGGAAAACAACATATCATAAGCCATTAGATTTCACCCAGTTAACTCTAATACTGAGCTCGGTAGCTTGCACTTGGCTAAAGCGTGTCTTCCAGCAAGGCATCTGGTCTTGTCTGGGAGACAGCAATGTGTCACTCGTTCTGGTAGTTTGTTCCAATGGTTAATCACCTTCAGCATTAAAAATTCTTGCTTAACTTCCAATTTGCATGTTTATAGCCTTCAGCTTCCCACCACGGAAGCCCTTCGCCTTTAGGTTTTTAGAGCTTTTAAGTAGCCTGGGGGTTTTTCTCTCATAAACTCTTACCTTGTCCTCAAACAGCCTTTTCTTGGCAGCCCCACGCTATGGGTCCTGTCGTCTTGTAGAGGAGTTGAACCCGTAGGAGGGAATGGGAGGCTGGTGCATGCACGCTGCAGCCTCCCCAGGGATAAAAGCTCCGTTCCCAAACTGATTCTTTCCGGTTCCCAGGTGGATTTTTAGAGAGGGGAAGAGAGGAAGGCTTGGAGATTTTTGTTGTGTTGTTGGCTTTTCTTTTGCTTTTTAATATCAGCTCAGAAGCTTTCAAAGGCAACTGTGGTTTATGTGAAGATGGAAATTTTTTACTAACCCTAGCTAAACTCTACCCCTGCGGCCGGAGGCCGGGGGCAGCAGAAGTAGCGGAAAGTGGCTCAGTGGCAGAAAGTGGGAGAGGGAAACACAAAAAGCTCGGGATTGCTGGCTGCGAAAGGTGAGGATGAGTTTGAGGGCTAAGAGGAGCTTGTGCGAACGGAAGACATGCTGATGAGTCAGTTATGATGGTTATTTAATTATGCAGGTTTAAGCCTGTTTGGGAATGGAAAGGGGTCTTTATACCCTTGGTGGGTGTTGTGCTTGCCCTGGAGATACAGAGTGATCAAATCACTGCGGTCCTCTCCTCCTGGCAGTTTAAGCTGAGGATCAGCCTGGGCCATAGTTAAAAAATAACAAACAACAACTATGGTTTAAAACTGTCCCACTGTGTTCTCACACGTTCAGCTTTCAGAAAGAATTGTGTATATTTTATACGTGACCTGGCATCCGCAGCTCTTCCTTTCTGCCACGCGGAATTCAAAGGCAGCCGTGAAGCTTCAGTTGTTCAGCAATATGATGTCTTTCAAAGTGACCTTCCTCTTCTTTTTAATTTCAAATTTTCTGGAGAAGGTGGGGAAAAAAACCAGCACAAAACCATCTGAAGTGCCTATCGCTTTGTAGTCCTCGAACCTGGAAGTTTGCTGCTCATGAAGTGCCTGTGTGGCACTACATCCATTAAGCTTGTCACTCAGACCTTGTTTTCTGCATTTCAGAGAACTTTCTTCCCAGTTACATCCTTGAATGCTGAAAATGGTCTAAGGTTTGTAAAGTCCTTTTACCCATTGATCCCCATGGAGAACTTTATTGCTAGTACCCCAACTTTATTGCTAGTACCCCAACCCAGTATCTATCAGCACAGAAATCTCAATTTTCTTGGTCATTGTCTGAAATAGAGGAATATTTTCTTAGGCTTGTGCCAATAAACAATCACATATAGCACGAATGCCATGTACGGTGTGATAAGGACAACGGCACATGTGGGTATGGAGGGTCAGGGCTGAAAGTGATCCCTGGGGGCCAGTTTTAGCCTGTACCTGTATCACCACCAGCCGATGTGTAGTGATTCTCACGTGTGTGTGCACTGTGGATTAAGGTTTCATGTTTGCAGTCCATACATCTTTGTAAAAGGTATGAAATTAATCTGGATGAATTAATTAGCTGAAAATACCACGTGTGTAAATGCTGGGTCTAGTTTCTGATAAGCAGCCCTGCTCCCAGAAAGTGGGAGTACTCCTGTTTTCCAGAAGTAAAAGAAAAACCCTTTCAGAGGAAGCTTTAGGGCTCACTTGCACTCACAGCCCAATGACTTTGCATTACAGTCTGAAGAAATTTGTCTTCCAACAATGGTCCGGTGTGTCTACTGCTCTGTGGAGGCTGCAGCGGCAGACTGGGAGCAGGGCGGCTCTTGTCTTTCTCTTCCTGCAATAGATCTGTTTATATATAGTCCAAATGTGCCTTTCCATGTGTTTTGAGGGATTTGGCTTTATTGGTATCTATAGTCAGAAAATACAAACTTCCTCAAAGATTTTCCTCCCTGGGAGGATCTATTTTAGGGCTTTCTTTTAAGGCTCCCTATGCACCAGACCTTATTTTTCTCAATCCTAAGGCACCCTTCCAAGACCCACTTATATTGATTTTGTAGCTACAGAAAAAGCCATCTGCCTGAGCACGCTTTCATTCCTGTGTCTCTTTACGCACCTGAGTTGAGACTGATCAAACAAGACTTCTGCATTTTATTGCAGCAGCTTAAATCCTCACACCTCATTACAGAGCTCTCGATGTGCTCCCCTTCCCCTTCTCTGCATCTGCAGAGCTCCTCCCAATGCCAAAATGAGACTCTTTGGGCCCTTCAGACTTTCCTTTGGTAGCTTGGACTCATGTTGCATTTGAGGTGCCAAGTTTTTGCACAAAATGAAAAAAAAAATCTCTAAAGCTATTGTTAGTGGCAGCGAATGCAGGTGATAAGGGACAAAGTGACTTAGTGCTCTTCCTAGCAGAAGGATTTTGCCAAAGCCACGTGTCTGCAACAAAACACTTGTCTAGTCTTCCCTTAACTGTATTGGCTACAAACACAGACATGGGGATTTAGTCCAGCTCAGTCGCTCCCATGCCCGAGAGCATGGGCTAGCCACGACCCTCAGCTGTTACTGCCTCCTTGGGAAAGAGGGAAGGGACTAGTGCATGGGCAGCAATGAAAGGAAAATGTACCAGAATAGCAGTGAAGACTCTTTGGAAAGTTGGTTGTGTCCCCTGACTGATGCGTCATGCCCAGAGCACGGAGGATCAAATAGCCCAGGAATTTCCCAGGTAATACTCAGGGGTCTATTTGCTCTGCTCTTCCCTTTGGATCCAGCTAGATATTACACAGCCTACCTGAAAAGATAATGGCAATCATTCAGCTCTGGGGACAACAAGATAATGTTTTTGGAAGTCACTGCTCTTATTTGCCTTAGATGTTATAATGTTGCTCTGCCCAGGGAGAAGCATCTTTAACACCGTTACTTCATTTGATGAATTTTTAAAGGGTTTTAGAGCGAGCTGGGGGACTTTACAGCTACCGTTCCAGTTTCCCTACCATCTGGTTGCTTCATGGATTTTCTATGTATTCCTGTATTGTTTTAGCTTGGTTTTCTAAGAAAATTAAGCTTATGCTGCTGTAGTGCACATCTATGCTTGTCCACCCATGTATGGGTGTTTTCCCGTACTGTCAGCTTGTACCCTCTGCTCAACCTCAGCCAGATTTGTGGGAGAGATGGAGATCTCAATTTTACCATCTTCCCATGTTTCTCCACCAGCATCATTTCTGCCTGGTCCATTTGACAGCCGTGGGGCAGTGGCTGCAGGGCCGGTCGGCATCCAGGACAGGGATCTGTTAGCCCAGGTCCCATACAACGTGCTGGGCAGCAGCCAGGACCCGCCAAATTACAGCTGAATACATGATAGTGGCCAGGCGTAACACCCAGGCAGTGCAAATGATCTTGTGTCTTATGTGCCTGAGGCTGTAAAACAGGGATCAGCTCTCGGGCGTCATTTTGTGCTGCACATAGGAGAAAGGTTCGCAAGAAATCTTTTCCAAATTGGTAACTACCAAGGGAGATCCAAGATCAATACAAATTGATTCTGATTCCACCTTCTTGGCTGATACTTAAGTTAAACTTTCCAGTGTAACAGTCGTGTGGATTTTCAATTGGGTCTGAAAGCCTTTTTAAGAAACATATCACAAAAGCTGGTGAAGAATGCAAGCCAGAGCGAGCGTAGACATGTGAGCATCGTGTAACTGCCTTTTTTGCCTGACAGCAAATTGCTTACGAACACCTTATAAATTTCACAAATGTGGTTGTGCTGAAAGGAAAGAGCGAGGCTGGCAGTGCTGCTGCCGGGCGTTACGGGGGATGTAACCTGCTGGTGAGCTTGGCGCAGAGACTGAAACCTTGGCAAGGTACCATGGTAACATTTCCATACACATGTTTATGGGTTCTTTGAGGGCTTTTTGGTTAAATGTCAATGTTTTCATGATATTATTCAAGGAGATTTCATTGCTCCAAAATCCCACTATGCCTTTGAAAACTGCTTTCAGTTTGCAAGTTGCTCAGTGGAAAATGTGTCTGTCTCGACTGCTCGGAGATGGAGAGCAAAGCTCACTGCTTAGCTGCCTGCTTGTTGCACAGCTCTGTAAAACGGGGCAAGAGCTGGGGCATCTTCCCCATTCCCATCCAGACGAGGTGAGTGCACACTGCTGCAAATTTAACATGTTGAAGAGATAGAAAGCTGTCGGCATCTTGCACGCCGGCACCAGCATCTGCTGCTGACTGAGCACCTGGGAAGGGCATCACCATCAGCACCAGTTCGCTTGTGGTTTGAGTTTACCCAGGGTCTCAGCTGGCACTGGAAGGAGCAGCCATAGGCAAGCTTAAGGTTACCGTGGACATTTTGGCTAAATTCAAAGTGAGCCTGGACAGATCTGTCTGTGCTAGGACAGACCTCTTGTTCCCAGACAGGAACAACCTATGTATTTCCATTAAGCTTTTTACGTGTTTCAACATAGGGTGCTTTGCAAAACGTGGTGCTTTGCTTTATGAACTCTCCCACAACCCACACCTTGCAATGCCCCTTTTTGCCATTTTCTTCCCCCGTGCAGGCTTGGTTTTGACAGCAGGCTCCAGTCTGCAGGATGCTGAGGGCTCCTGAAGCACGGCTACGCATCCTTGTTTGGACATCTGGTGCTGGAGCTGCTGCAGGTCCAGTTTTGAGCATCTCTTGTTAAAACTGAAAGCAGGCTGAGAGCTGCTGAATTCCAGAAGCTCTGTAGGGTTTCCGTTGAATAATATTGCAATTTTAAAAAAAATAATATACCTGGGTGGTAGAATTTAATCCAGGATTTCTCATTCTAGGATATCATGGGTCCGCCCCAGTACTAAAACGCATTACAGGATCCCAGGTAGGAGCTGATTTTAAGCACTTCAGCCCTCAGGGGAGATGGATTGTCTTTTTTTTTAATGGTTGTAGAAGCGAAGGCACAGAAAGTGATTTCAGAAATGCTTTAGTGCACCTAAATCCATGGCTTGCAGCTACTCTGACCATGGGTGAGCTCAGGGACCGCAAGGGGCTGAGCTCCCTTCACCCAGGGGCCAGGGTGCTGGCATCAGTCCCCAGCCCCATGGGCTCACCTCCTCCTGCATTTGCAGTGCAAGCTCACCCCGCAGCCCCGCCTGGGCCGTTGCAGGTGTTAGATTTAAATCTCTTTAATTTGATAGGGTTTTGAAAATCAGTGTAATTGCTTTTACATTGGGCGTGTGATTATCGAGAGACAACGTGGATCGATTGCTGCCTGAATACTTTATGGTGGGACTGGAAGCTAATGAAGATGGTGCAAAGGGCTGGGAGTGTCTCTCCAGCCCGTCTTGTAGGGACCTAGAGCAGTACCAAAGCTGGCATCACCTGTGTGTCTCCCTGTGGGTAGGTAAAATTCCCGTCTTAGCGCAGAGCAATATGTCAGAGTGAGCAATATATCAGAATGAAATACATTAATTGGCAAGTGCTGGGAAATTACAGATATGCTTAATGAAAAAGAAAACCTTGTTTACGGTTTCTAATGTGCTGCTGAAGAAACTGGCTCCCAAATAAAAATACTTAAAATTACGATTAGGATTTATTTACATAATTACTGCAAGAGAAATTCTAGGTACGTGCTAAGCAGTGCAAGAGAAACCTCATGGCTTGTCTTCTTTGCTTTCCTGTGTCTCGAGGTTAGTTTGCTCTTGGTGAGTCTATGAAAGCTTTTACTAACTCAGTGAGGCAAGAAGGCATTTGTTACAAAATTAATGCATATATATGTCTATATATATTTGTTTTATTGACTGTGGTAAGAACATATGGCTGAGTAAGAGCCAGATCATCCTTGTAATTGTAGTGTTGGCTGGAGAATGATTCAGTAGGTGGCACTTATCTCTTTATGGCAAAGCAAGCTGATGTCCCGGCGGGGCTGTAGTGAGAATGCCCTTGGAGTTTGTTTCCAAGGGGCTGTGTCCCCCACTGGTGTGAGTGAGATCTGCCAAAGTTGCCATATAAATTTATATTAATGGTCCGTTCCAAACCGTACTGCCCAGTGTGTCCTGGCCACTTTCCAGCCCCTGCGGAGACCCTGGGCCAGATCCTCGGCTGATGTCTGGGTGGCTCTGTTGACTCTGCTGATTTATATCTGCTGGAAATATACAGTAGAAAATGCAATAAGCCCGTGATGGGGCTGTGCTGATTGAAACCAGCCAAGGGAATGACAAATCTTCCTCTTAATATTTCAGTTGACTTTGGCAAACTTGCCTCTTTCTTGTGTATCCTAAATCAATGTGTAAGTGCTGCTGACAGTAATTTCCACTTTTGTCTGTGCAGATGGCTGCCCTTCACTAGGCTGCGGTGTTTATACCTGCTAAGTTTGCAAACACTTTTTGCTACAGCCTCCCATTGAGCAGTATTTTTCCTTAGCTGTCATATTTGTGAGATGAAAATGTACTTTGTTGGGCCCTGCTCAAATGTGAATTTTCTTCTTTCAGCAAGGGTCACTGAAGTCTGGAGCAGAGGCACTGGTGCAACATGCGTCTCGCTCAGCACAGATGCTCTGGGCAGGGGTGGGAGTTGAACCATCTTAGGGGTCTGGGTGCTCCGGAGCAGGGTCTGAGAGCTGGTGTCCAGACCCTTGCATGGCTTTGAAAGTCACGCTGCTGGATCCTATGACTTTTTGATTGCACGTCAATGTAGACCCCTATGCACTATATAATTATTATCAAATAGCAAATCTCTAGGCTGAAAGCTGCAGTACGAGCGCTAAAGACTCCTATTTTCCTAAGGCACCACTATTCAGTCTCTGCTAACTCTTGTTCTGCGTAAAGAAGAAGCTGCTGCATTTTGTTTGTTTATTTAGCTCCTGTCTTAGACACTAAATAAAATCTGCTATCCATCAGTCATGCACCCTACTTCAGTGCGCGTTCCCTGGTGTAGGATGCTTTGGTCCAGCTACGCTTTCAAGGCAGGCTATTCAAATAAAACAAAGACAAATAATTAAAATAAGCCTTTCTCTCCCTCTTCTCTTGTGCCCAGGGAGAAGATGCCATTCCATCATGTAACAGCTGGCTTGTTGTACAAAGGCAACTACCTGAACCGCTCACTCTCCGCTGGCAGCGACAGCGAACAGCTAGCGAATATCTCCGTGGAGGAACTGGACGGTGAGCATCGTCCTTGCGGTTTTCCAAAGGGGACTGGGAAGGGGAAAGGCTCGTTTTCACCTTCTCTGTAGTGTTGTCATGCAATAACTGGAGGTATTCTCCCCGTGAAGCAAGGAGCAAAAGGCAGGTCAGAAGTGAGATGGCTCAGGAGATCAGGGACAAAGAAAAGGTCCCCAACCAAAGTTATGTTGAGAGCTGGAGGCTGATTTTAGCCTCAGGTTTTGTCCTTCTGCCTAGAAATAAGGCAGCTTTTTGAAAGAGTAAGGCTGCTTTTTATGGGCAAAACTTTGCAAGAGAAAAAGTTAGGCTAATATCTTTTTATAAAGATGCATTTAGCCTTTCTTGGTAACCTGCGGAACTGAATCTGTCTTCCTAGCAAGTCTTCTCATTTGCTTTGTGGCCTTTCAAAAGTGAGGTTTCTCTCTGTGTCTCAATATAACAAGATGCACGGAGGTGGCTTGTGGCTTAAAAAGCTGGAAAGAGCTTTAAAATTCCCTTTTCCAGGTCAGTGATTGGGAGCACAGACCGGCCTCAGGCTGGCAAAGGCTATCAGGAAGGTTGTCCACATCTGCTGCCTGTAGGATCCCACAATTTCCTCCCTAAAAGCTGGTTGCTGCTAATCCCTTCTGCCCCGCAGACGGGATGTGAGGCCAGGTAGACTCCCAGTCTGGTTTGTGGTGGGAAGGTCTCTTTCGTAGGCAATTTGTGGCTCACCAGGGTCATTTCTAAGCAAAAGTTAATATTGTTGACAGCTGGTCTTTAAGGGCTGTGGAACAAACTGAAGCTCTTGGTTTTCTTCCCAGTGGACATTTGGTACAAGCCATGATCATAATCAGTGGTCTCAACGGAGAACTTGATGAGGAAATGAGCAAGGGAATGGTACAAGGTGGAAACAGTCCTTCCAGGACAGGTTGGAGGCATTTTGGCAAAACAGAAGACCACCATTTCTGCCCACCCTCCCCCTTTTCACCTGTGCTTCAGTAAATCAGACCTTAGTTTTCAAGCCTTTTCAACTCGGAGCCTTTGGATTTGGTTTTGCGAGCTCTACATTAACTTACCTTAAGTACAAACAGTGTTTTCTGAGTGTTTGTAACTGCTTCTCCTCTTCCCAATGAGTATGCGCTGAATGCAGTTCAGGTGAGAGATGCAACGTGAGAAACCACTTTCAGTGCAGCTTAGCTAAAACCCCCGGAACACAAGGACTGCAGAGGCATCTTCTGGGCTCTTCTCCTGGGTTACAGGAGCTTCGCTTGAAGATTTGAGTTGGTGAGCAGAACTGAACTAGCTTAGCTTCTGTGCATCCTATAGATGACAAATTGTGTTACAAGGTAAAGCTTAGCTGTTGTCCCTATTCAGGATGACAGGGGTTGGCTGAGCAGACAGGAGGACGTTGGGTGAGGTCTTGCAGTTTATTTCAAATGCAGAGAACAAGGGTTTTTCTGCTATGCCTACCCTGATTAGACCACGTCTGCTGTAATTGCCTTCAAGATTTGCAGACCACTGTCAAGAGCTGATTCAAGTGGCATCAGGGCTGCAACCCACTGTCAGGACCATCCTGTTGCACAAGGGAAACTTGTCCTTGATTTGTTCCCCTGCTGTTTGCATGGAAATGGTCTGTGGCTGGACATGGGAAGGAAGTCCAGGCTCATTTCCATCCTTCCTGTGTCTCCCTGCTGTCAGCCCGAGTCATGTCGGGCAGTCTCCAAGCTTTGCAAGCCCTCTCGGCATCGCTTTCCCACCAGCGGCTCTGGGGTGGGAGCAGCAGCTGCGGGAGGCAGTGGAGCACAGCCCCACGGCCAGACCCACCTTCCCCAAGGAGAAACCAGCACTCAAGAGGCTGTGGATCATCTCCGTTAATAATGGCAAATGAAGTGAATTAGGTGTAGAGGAGCCATCTTTTGAGAAGGAAGCAGCAGAGTTGCTGCTAATGTGAGTGCTGCATCCATTTGATGCGGTCGGCGCCCCATTATAACTGTGCTATCGAATTGGAGAGCAGCAGAGTTCATTCATCTCTGTTCACAAAGAGTATCCCCCTCATTCTTCAGGAGAATGGTTAGAGCTCTAATCTAATGATTAGTTAAAATCAGGCATTTATTCTCTGGCTGTTAAGCACAGGCTTCTTGTTAGAATTTAGTTATATTTTTTTCTGACAGCCTTTTGCCTTACAAACACCTGTTTTCGAGGGCTTTGTGTCTTTGCCATGAGGATATGCCCCAGTTCTCAGCCTAGCAGAGAAGAGCTCAACCTCAGGCCATTTTTTTCCACCTGCAAACACAGAAGTGGTACCGAATTGATTCGTGTCTGCTAAAGCCAGAGCAGCATAAGAAGCTGGAGATACTTTTCTGTGTACCAGTTACCAGAGTACAGCCTAGCCACCGGAAATTATATGTAATATTAGGTCAGCAGTCACTATCTTACTGAGTTTTGTCACTAATACTAGATCAGTGCCCGGGTGTGCTGGTAATTGGTGAAGGTACCACCGTTCACTGCCCAAACCCAAACCAGAAATAGTCTTTCTGCCTTTAAGCACAAACTGTCTCAGGGTGAGTAACAAAATGTTCCTCCTTGAGAACTTAATGTCAGTGTATGGGAGCTTTGTGGATATATCAAGCTGTGATAGCTCAATGCCAATAACATATTTGCATTTAATCTTACAGGCTAGGAAAGAGATGACAAATTCTCCTTGGTTTCTTTTTCAGTAAGACTTTGGTCCTGAGGGAGTTCCAGCCTCTTGAGAAATTCCAGTCACACGTATTAAATTGTTAAAGATTTGAAGCTGGGGAAGTCAGTGGGAATTTTCTATAATGCTTCTCTGTGCTCAAGGCTCCAACAAGTGCCTGATCTGTCGGGTTTTTTCCAGCAGACTTTTTTTCTTTTTTTCGCGTCTAGCATTGCGTGTCTCAACGCCGTTCACTTTGGGAAGGATTTCTGCAAGTGTGGGCTCTGGGATGCTGCAGGGCGAAGGCGCTGCGCAGCCTGGCTGGAACGCAGCGTCTCCCCCTCCATGTCCCTGCAGTGAATACCGACGAATGCTCCGTGTTTGCAGCCTGCGGGTGGCGGATGAAGGATAATACCGAGATCAGGAAATGAAAAATATTTCTGACTTCAAGTAACGTAAGGGGGAAGGAGTCCAGGTTTTCGGATGAACGCACGCCATTCAGAGCGGCGTGCTTAGGGTGCTGCTCTGCCTCTTCTCCGACCGGTTATTTTTCTCCTGTGAAAACTTTTCTGACTTGCATCAGCCATCTGTCGACTTTAACTCCGCTCTGTTTTTTTCCATCCTGCTTTAAATACATTGCTGGCAGCAAGAAAAGAGGCTGGAGAGATAGCAGGTCACTCTGCTGATGGCTTGTCTATTCCTAGCAGTGGTGTTTGCTATTTGCGGTTCTGTAGTAGCGTGAGGGTTTTTAGAAGCTGTCACCATCACAAAGGGAATTAACTTGCAGAAAGCTACATTAGGCGATACTTAACTTTGTAACATCAAGTAAATGACGAAGTTGAAAGTGGCAGGCCATCCATAACCTGTCTCTTAGGGATTGCAAAGTATGGTGGGGTCTCAGATTGATGTTATTGCCATATGCTTAGCGGTTTCTATACATGAGATTATAAATTAAGGCTGGGAGGAACTGTTTTACATATAGATTTTCTGGCTATTGTTGGTTGACATGAAATTGTGGCACAGTTTGTGCATACTCTGGTTTCCACATCCCTTTTAAAATCAGCTTCTGTCTTCACATTACGAACTGCTAGGAGTATTTTTAATAAAAAATGGTGGATGGAAATCATCATGTCAAGCTTGAGTCATCCACCTCCATAGGCACTATCTAAAGGGTATTGTCAGGAGGTAAAAACATTTCCATAGTAGGAATCTGACAAATATCACCTGAAGGGAGGCACATGCATTATAAGTAGGCTTTGCAAAAAGCGCCTGTGAAATGTGTGCTAGTCAGTGCCTTGCAGAGAAAACCCAAATGTGAACCATCGTGGCAGCTATTTGTCCAGAAAGACATCATGATAAGTCCTTACCTGACCCAGATTCCTTTGAAATCAGCAGTGCCCGTGCAGGAGGCACGTTGCTGCATGACAGCAGGACAGCTATTGGCACCCGGTGCCTTAGACCATGTAGCCCCTGCCCCAGGTGGGGTCTCTGGTATCTACAAGGCTTTTTCTAGGCTGGGAGATACTTTTTTTTTTCTTTTTTGTGGTTGTAGACATCAACCTGGCCGGCTTGATGCAGTCCTTAAGGTTGAGATCCAGAGTGGAAATGCCAGTGCATGGTTTTGCCTGCCTAAACTGGAGATGTCCGCAGAGCAACACATGAAACAGGGGCAAAGCTGCTGGCTGCAGGAGCCTGGGGTGCAGCAGACTTCGAGGCAGGAATCTGGGGACTTCCCTCACCAGAGGACTTTTCTATCGTTATAGGTTATATACCACATTGCAGGACATGCTTTACCTGGTGTCTGCTTCTTCCCAGCAACTTCCCTTCTGTCACCTGCAAAAGGTCTTAACTGGGTCGCTCTTTCCAGGGCTCCTGCATAAAAGTCAACCATGAGAGGCTTCAGCATATACTGGGAAACAGCTCTTGAAATAATTTAAAAGGCATGGCTAAGTGATGCCCCATAGGGATTTTAAATTAACAGTTGTCTCCCACATGCCAATAATGCAAGCAAAGCCAAGTGGCTGAAGGTGTGTTGGGGCTGCAGCCGGTTCTGGAGTCCCAGCAGCACGGCAAGGTGGTCAGTCGTGGGGCTGGTGGCACGCTGGGTCCCTGCTGGCGGGGACACCAGGTAAAATAGTCCCACATCGCAAACACAGCCATGCCATCCTAGACCTGCTTATGAAAATAAGGCCAAAATCAGGGGTGTTTACCCTCTTGTGCATATCTGCTATGATGGTCCTTGGATGTTGTAAGGCCTGGGAAGGGAGGGACCATGATGCTGCAGAGCACTGTCACCACGCAGTCTTGTTTGGGGGTTGTTGTTTAGCAGAAACCCCATGAGCCATGAGGATTGTGACTGATCCCGATCCCAGCACAGTTCAGTTTCCTGTTATCAGAAAGGTTTGATAAACAGTCCCTTGCTTGCTGGAGAGTCGGGGCTGCTGCGCGACTCCTCGTATCTCTCTCCAGGTGTTGATTTTTCTCCGGGTCTGCTTGTTTGCCAGGAGAGATTTTAATCCTGCTGATGGGTGCAGAAGGTAAAGGGGCAGGCAGTTTCCTTCCAGCCTCAACAGCCAGCTGGCTGTGCCCTGTCGGCAGCAGAGACTGATTATCTTTGGTGTCCCAGGTGAGATCAAACATTGTTTTGGAGAAGCAATGTGCTTGAGGAGGGAAACCCAGGGGGAGAGGCATTAGTCACTTGACTGACTCATGTAGCAGCAACAGGCTGAGTCTGCTCCTCTCGTTTTTTTTGTCCATGGGAAGAAAAAAACACTTGGAAAAGTGGAAAGAGAAGCAATGAAGAAAGAACATCCTGCTGGCGAGGAAGGAGTTGCAAGGATATTCTCCTGGGGTAGGAGACACAGCAAGGGGGAGCGTGTGCTGGGGTACGGCCACACCGGGATGCTCTGCGCCTGGATTTGTGCATGGGTCCCCAAGCCCATGCTTCAGTGTAAGCACTGCAAGCAGCCTGTTAATTAAGTGGATGAAACTGTATAAAGCTCATTTGCTCTTTTGGAGAGTTCTTTTTAAAGAGAGGTTTATCCACAGTGTCTCCGCTGTGAGTGATCATGGCTGGAAATGGAATAATTTGTGTCTTATATTGGGCTTTAATAGTGTGTTGTGTCGCTGAATATAAAACTGCGACATCACTATGCAGATTCTTCTGTGGACAGAAGCAGCTGTATCTCTCACTTCTGCTGAGCTCCATCTGCTAATTTTCCAGTTACGTATTTTAATTACAGTGTGGGTTTCCTTGGGACTCGGTAGCTTCAGGTATGAAGCAGCCTCCATTTAAAAATTGTAAAAACTGGCGCAGTATTAATATCCTGCAGAGTATTATTTTATTGCAAGGTGCACATTTGCTCCAGACGGTGCGTGTCCAGTGGAAGAGCGGAGCTGCTGATGGAGAAATTGGGGCTACCTGTCCCAGGCTGCGTGCCGACTTAGCCCTGATGAGGTTCAAGGGAATTCACCAAGGGAGAGATAATTCACCGTGGTCTGCCCCAGCCTCATTAGTAGTCTCCAGATGTCAGCATTGACTGGAGCAGCCAGTAGACGCGAGGCCCCTGCCCCGCTGCAGTGCATCTGGAAAGGCTCAGTTCCCCTGTGCTGGCTTTGGGAAGATTTCCCCCACCCTGCGCAGAGCGTCAGTGAGGTCCTGTGTGTCGCAAACAGACGTCTGTCCATCCAGCCCCAGCATCACTGACCTTTCACTCTTGGCATCCAGGAAAGCTTTTTTCCGCTGAAATTAGTAGCACTTCCCACCCCAAACAGGCAATGATAATGTTGGACACCCAAAGTGGCTGAGCACAGGGAGGTCTGGCTCCTCTGGGTTTCACCGGAGAGGAAGACCACGTCTTGAGGATTTTAGCTGCTGCATTGCCTTAGGGACCATTGGGGCTTGAAGATCAGCACTGGGTTTTCTCCAGCACTAGAGATCCTCAGCAGGAAGGTGGCAGAAAGCTATGGACTCGGGGAAAAACTCCAGAACAGTAAGTATTTCCACCCTCCAATGCTTTTACAGCCCAAGCCCTACACAAGGTGCCAGTACTTTGGCAGGTTGATTACCCAGGGCGACAAACAGTTTTTTGGGTGCAGCCTTGGGAAGGGCTTGCAGAGGATCTGTTCCCCCTGTTCTACACCCCCTCTGCCAAGGGGGGACGTGTCACCTGGACTCCCTGCCCCCAAAATCAAGAACAGACATCAGCGTCATCTCCGAGGAAAAAGTCCTTACAGCAAGAGAGTATAAATAAAATGAGATTGGCTGCCAACAAATTAGAATTACAGGGACACCATCTGGACAACAATTAAAGAGATTGTTTGAACTCCAGCTATGCTGACATAGTTATAGCAACTGGCTGGCGAGCGCGTGAGTTACTAGTGGTGGATATTCAGATATCCTTGGTCAGAGGCTTGAGGGTTTCTGGCTTCTTGTAGTGGAGAAGGAGCCTCTTCAAGCTGGAAGAAGATGGTTTTGGGGAGAGGGATGCAGACTGTGTCTTCATCCAGCTCCTTCCAAATCTGCTGGTTTTGTCTCTCACTGCAGAGATGCTGCCGAGGCTTCGGTGCTCCCTGACATGTCGTGAATCGTGCCGGGTGGATGCTCCTCGCAGCCATTTCAGACGCTGCCCATTCACTTGCGAGCCAGGCTCTCGGTGGAGCGAGCTGGTAACTCGCTGCCTGCGTCGCCTCAGGCCTCGGGAACGGAGCAAATTCAGATCGAGAGCTAAACATGCTTTAAAAGGCATTTAAATCTTGCTGTGACACATTTATACAAATTTTAATATGGATTTTTAATTTTTTATGCAAGCTTCTAGGCTGGATCATTAATTTTACAAGTTTTCCTTCAATCCCTTGCCTTAAAACCCTGGCTTCGGCAAGTCGCTCCTATTCTAGTAAGTGTTGCTGTGTGGACTTGGGGGTCTCATCCTTACCTGCTGCCTTATTGCTCTGCAAATGTACTCCCTAGGCAGTGGCTTTTAGCTGTGCATGGGGGGATGCGGGCCAGGGTAGGGTCACTGCAGCCCAGACCCATGAGGACGTGGCATACACCCTGGGATTGGAAGCAAAGGAGACGAACTGTCTCCGTCTCCCCCATTTTCCAGATGAAGGCACAGGAGAGCTGTGGATACAGCGGGACGTTGGTGTGTTGTACACTGCCTGCACATCAAGCCAGGTGGCCACCTCCGAGCACACCTTTTTGTGCTGGTTCAGCTCCCAGTGAGTTCATTTGGGATGCAGTCAGCCTGTCCAGAGCATCTTTCCCTGGCAAAGGGAGACACCAATTTCTGACCCAGGTCTGTGGCTTTTGGGGCAGTGTCTCAGGAACAGAGATTTCCATCCAAAGCAGCCTGGGAGTGGTTTCCCTGCCCCAGAAATGGAAGTGATTGTGCTTCTTTTTTGAATCGGGTGGGAAGCATCTCGGTTGTCCAGCTCCTTTTTGAGCCGTGGGACTGGGGCTCCAGGGAAACCTCAGCTCTGTGGAAGCCACAGCAGCTCTGGAGAGTCAAAGTAGTCAGTCCCCAACTGAAAATTACTCTAAGAAGCCATTTCTTCTCATTTAACTGCACAGAGAGGTAAGAACCCAGACTCTGGCCTGGGTTTAAGCTGCCCATCCATGGTGCTGAGTGCCGAGCAAATGGCTTGCTATTTATTTCATTTCCTGGGGCCTCCTTATCGGCGCTGGGCTCGGGGGGCTGATGCATGGCTTGAAAAGGGCCCGGACAAGCTGCCATTAGAGCGAGTCGGAAGATGAATGTCTCAGTGTGCCGGTGAATGCCAGCGGCACCGACCTGAGCGAGAGGACCCGAGCACTGGTGTGGATGGTTGGAAAGCGCAGGAGCAGGATGGACCTGAGGGTCTTGTGAGTGCTGCCAGGTCTCCGGTCACACAGTGTCTTATAGTTAGTCACGATTAGGCTTCGCAGGTCTCTCCTTTAATTACCATGATTTTAAATACTTAAGTATTTGGAGGTTATTGTGATGCTTTGCATGCTGTGCACGTGCCCTTTTTGTGGTCTTGATGCTGTGGACTGTCAGGTGCCCCTCCAACTTGTGGAGACGGATATTTTAGCCAGGCTGTGTTAGTTCACTGTGTCTTTCAGCATGTCAGCTTTAATCAAGTCATAGCAAACCATAAGCAAACCTGAATCAATTCCCTTGCCTCCATCAGAGCAGCCACCTCACCAAAGCGCAAACATCTGCAAAAAGCCTCTGTTCTGCACTGCATCTACGTGCTCCCTATAAAGGAACATTCAGAAATAGGTTTGCCCCCTAAATAATGAGGTTTAGGAGTTAGATGTACATACAGAGAAGCAAGAGTCCAGATATCTATTTCTAATTCTTCACTGGGATGTTTTGGCCATCACTGATCTTTCTGTGCCTCAGTTTACCTAGCAGCAGCAATACTTGTGAAGGGGGAGGAGAGCAATACGTCCACCGCTGCTTGGGGTGCTACAAGACCTCTGGGGCAAGCTTCGTCTGTGGATCTTGCTCCCCATGAGCAATGGCTTTGCTTTGACTACCCGGTCCCCGCGTCACTGTGCCTGTGGTCACATCCGAGCCTGTTTGTGACACAGGGCGGACTGGCACAGAAGGATGGTGTCTTGGCACAGCACTGCTGCAAAAATGACAGGGAGAAAAAATCGGTGATCCAGAGAGGGTTTCACCTGGCTCTTTTGAACTTTTTTTTTTTTTTTTAATGCCATTCAAAGCACTGCAATGTCAAGGTTAGTGCTCCTGGCCTCCATTTGGCTGTCGGGGCATCTGCTCGGCGGTACCAGAGAGCATCCCAGTCCTGCTGCGCTCCTGGGCAGAAGCCATCACCCACAGCTGCTCTTTGTGAGCCTGCTCTGCCGCGCTCTGCTGATGGTGTCTGCAGTCCCCGTCCTCTTGCCCCTGCTTACGAGAAAGTGCATTTATCTTCCTGAAGATGAGGCCAGTAGCTTGGCAGAGCGAGAAGTCACTTAGCGGGGTGTGAGTCCAGATGAGGGAGGCAGATGACAGTAATGCTGGGAATTAAACAAATAGACCTGGCCGTCCTCTCTCTCTGGCTGGAAATCCTTGTTTCCAGTTTCCCTTGCCCAGTCATGGGTCCTGAGACCATCTCAGCCCTATCTGAGATGAGAAAAAGGTGCAAAGGACCAGGGAGGGCTGGGGCAATCGGTCTGCTGCTTATTAAATGGGCTGTGCAAGGATGTTCCCTCCCAGGGTTTGCACTGGGCTGTTCCTGGAAAAGTCAGAGCTGGGAAGGCAGGAGGAGATGAGGGGCAGCAGGGGAGGAATGCGGAGCTGGCAGCACCGCAGCGGGATGCGGCGGGATGGGGCAGGATGGGTGCTGGGCAGGAGGGAGTGGAGGGGGCAGAGGGCAGTTTGAAGCTGGAGAGGAGGTGAGAGGATGGGCAGCTGCGTCCAGTGTTGGATCTGCAATTCCTGGAGCTAAATGAGCTGGCAACCAGCACTACGTGCAGCAGTTGTCAGCTTTCGCAGAACCCTGTGGCCACAGCCACCAGCCAGATGGGTACAGGGGGACAGAGCAGGAGCCCAGCGGGGAAGCGCTGCTTTTCCAGCTTGATTGGCTTTGGCGACATCAAAGAGGATCAGTACAAACCCTTTGAAGTCAGACTTAGCTCCTGCCTGCCTGTGAAAACAAAGGAGTGCAAATCTCCCAGGGTGACCGTGATGCTCTGAGGAGGTGGGTGCTGTGCAGGACCGCAGCGAGCTTTGCTAGCGAGGACCGTTCAGGTACAGCAAAGCTCCTGGGCGTGCTGGCGAGGCACAGCAAGAGCTCAACCACCTTTGCTTTTCTGCTCTGACACTTGATGTCAGGGACGTGTCCAGGAGCACAGGGCGTGCAGCAAAGCTCAGCAGAGCCAGGCAGAGAGTGGTAGTTCATAAAATGCTTTGTGAGCTTTCGGTGCCAGAGCAGCCACTGCAGTGGAGGGTGCATGGGCTGAAATCACTGCAGTTCCTAAGGCTGATGGCAGTCTGGCTCAGATTATTCACTCTTCAAATGAAACGAGTTAAAACCCTGCTGGGTTTTTTGCAGACTAAGGTCAGCCCAAGGTCCCGCACCTCCCGTGTCACTGGGTGATGCTGCTCCATGCAGGGCAGTGCAGCAGAGAGGGCTCAGCCAGGGGCTCTCTGGGGGCACCGTGGTCCTTGCACCGTGTGGGTTTCTGGAGGATGAGCTGAGCCAGGACCTTGCTGTCTGCCTTGGTCTCCCATTCATCTCCACACTGAACAACTGTTGTGCCCTGGATCCAGCTGAGAGGACTGAAAGAGAGGGATTGTGGTGGTGCTGTTGGGACCAGCAGCAGGACCCGTGTGAACATCACGTGGAGCAACACTCAAAATGAGTCGTGACACGAGATTGCGGACCTCAGTGTCCTCAGGGACCCGGTACGCAAAGTCCTGGCACCATTCAACAGAAGGAAAAGTAGATAGGATCAAACATCCATCTGGAATTTGAATCGGTTTGACAAGTAGTGAGTTGCTCAGTCCCATGCCGCGTCCTGCCTGGAGCTGAGGTGTTGCAGGCAGCACTGAGACCCTTTGCAGCAACAACCATGAGACAAGTAAGAGCAAGAAAAATAACTTTCAGAAATGTTGGCATTTGGCATTTTCAATCTTTAGTATTGCAGAACAGCATGAAGTCTTTCTTAAAATGTTTCCTTTATTTTGATAAGGGTTCTGTAGAAGAAAAAAGAAGAAAAAACCCAAAGCCTCGGTAGTGAAAGATATTTATGTCTCATGTTTCTGAATGCACATCATTAGGATGTCATTTAAAAGTTCCTCTTTCTAAATAAACCATTAGAACACAAGCCTATTAGCAACATGTGGGATGAGGCAGTATAGTATTTTAGGATTATTCTTTTGGGCAATTTCTATTTAATTTGCTAGGAAACGCAAATCTCATTACTTTTCTTTCAACTAAATCTAATCCAGGGCGTGAGATTTCATGAATAAGTTTGGATGGGGAGGGGGAAGAAATATGGCTGTGTAACTGATTGTAATTGCTATTACTTCCCAAAGGTAAAAAAGATTTGAAGCATTTTTTTCCTCAGCAATTCTTCATGTTTGCACGTAAGGAGTAAATTGTGCTTTGCAGGGACACAGTAATTTCTGCCTTTGAAATGTGAAACTGTGTTTGTCAATGTGTCTGATGGATGAAATGTCCCTCACAAGTACTTAAATGTAGCTTGTCACTGCTTTGTAAATTTGATTTCAGTGTTGCAGAAGGGAAAATGAGAAAATAGAGAGTTGGAGGATATTGCCGAAACGACATCCTCTCCTGCTTCGCCCCTCAGAGAGGTGGGCGTGCAATGGGCTCAGGTTTCCTGCTACAAAAGCACCAGAGGTAACATCGTCCTTGGTTGCACAGGCTGTAGAAACCAAGTCTGTACCTCTGGAGCTGGCAATGAGAGTTAACAGCCCTAGGACAGGCGCTGCCTCCCAAACTCAGCTGTGCAAATATGGGATTTTTCAGTTCACCAGCAGTTTAAAAAAAAAAAATTAAAAAAAGAAAAAAGTAGGAGATCCGTTTCAGTTTGAGCCAAATCAGCACATTTTTATTTTTGCTTTTTTTTCCCCATGAATCAGAAACTGGGAAAAAAGTCTCATCTATTCCAGAACAAAGTGTTTCATTTAGAATTTGAGCTTGTTAACTTATTTCTGTTCTGAAGGTGTGGTAAACTTGTAGATTTTGGCTCGCCAAGTCACGTGCTTCCATTAAAAGAGTCAAAACAGAACATTTTATTTCAGCAGGAGCCTGGACAGGCAGCTCGGGCAGCTGCTGCGAGCTGATGAAGTGTTTCAGAGAGGCTGGGTCTGTGTTTTTGGTGAAAGCACTTCAGGAGACAAATTGTCCTGTGATGTTTCTTCTCCAGCCAAGGCAACAGCAAAGTGCCGTGGTGGGGCGAGAAGGAGGTTTGGGCAGGGACCTGCAGCGGTTCCTCCCACCCTGGCCAAGTTGCGGAGGATCCCCAAAACTGGTGGCATCATGACTGAGTCACCTTGAGACAAGCAACATACATCCATGGGATCTCGCGCCTTCAATGGAGCCATCCGGCAAACGGCCTCTCGAGTGCTTTAATTGCTTCATTGACGAGCGCCTGCGAGCTGAGCCTGGTCTGCTGGCGAGCCCACGAGGAATGGGCGTTTCAGCCCAGCGGTGCTTCTGAGCAGTAAAAATATACAAGGTTTGGTTTGGATTGAGATGCAAAAAGAAAGCACGCTCCCCCCCNTGTTTAAGGGGTTAGGTAGCTAATGACTTCTTCAGAGTTCATTCCAGTTGCCTTCCAGGCTTGTTTCTCAATAGCTTTATTTTGCTATATTCCCCATCTTCTTTTTTCTCTCTCTCTCGTTTTTCACAATAAAGGGTGGAATATACGAGCCGAGGAAATGGAAGCAAAGCAAATAAAGAGGCTGGTTAAATACAGGGCTCTGGAGGGAGGTTCTGCCTGGTCTCAGGCTTTCCTGCTGTCCTGCACTGAGGTCCAGCATTTTCTGCCTGCCCTTTTTTTGTTCTGATAATAGCAAACAGGAGACGTGCTTTGGTTTCTGTAACTCCTATCGATAAGGGTAAGGCTTATGTGTCCTTTTAGGGGGAGAAGGTCACATAATAAAAATGAAGAAGGATATTGGATTAGACAAGCAGCCTCACACTTAAAAAGCTGTTTGTCATTAGCTGTTCTGGGTTTGTAGAGGGTGTTTTTTGAGCTAGTGATTGGAGGAATTTTTCTGCAGGTTAAGTGCATTGTCTTCCGTGTAACGGTGCAGCGAGTCAAGGCTTTTGGCTGGATTATATGTGCCCGATGGACACCTTGCGCGTGTTGCTATGGCACGACGGGAGTTTTGCTGTGGGAAAGTGCTGACTCCGTAACACACTGGGTGATGTCTCTGGTGGTGTTTATTTGCAAGAACAGAGGCCAGAAGCTGCTGTTTTCAGGTATTTTGTGCAGTTATTGTGCCTTCTAACTCTTTCCAGGGTGCTTTGGAGCACATGACAAATTCAGAGTTGGAATCACAGTGTTAAGTCCCAGCAAATAAAAAGCTCTTCTGATAACTTGTTGACCTTGGCAGAGTGTGTTTCTCCATCAGAACAATGTTTAAAGGCAAACATTGCACGTCCCTGAATTTCCTAATTGCTTGGCTGAATGGAGAAGCCGCCCACGACGTGTTTCTTGAGAGGCAGAAGGGTTGATGTCCTCCTCCTTGCCTAGCCAACGGAAGAGCTGCTTTCAGCTTGGGAGGCGACTTGTTGTCTTCAAAGTAAAGCGTGCTTATTTTGCAAATGTGAATGTCTGATCCCATTGATAGAAGGAGCAAAATTCCCATCAACAGAGCTGGGCTTTCACTCTCTGTAGCTGAGAAAATCGGATAACTGGCTAATCCCCTTAGTGTCTATTTCTCTTTCTAATGGGAAGCTTTTTAGTACCGACTCCTAGAGAAAGTTTCATCCTCACAGCCTGAGTTTCAGCTTCCCTAACTTAGTGCTAAAAGACTGGACGTCACGTCTCGTCATGGGGTGCTTTCTGGGACGTAGCTGCGTGTGTCCGCCTGTGCACGTGAGCGCAGGTAATATTGACATCTCTTATCTACTGGCTGGTAAGGATATGTCAGTTCTTGATGGCACAAAACCAGTCCCATCCCAGTTTGTAATGCACCTGAGCAAGCCTGCCTGTGTGAATGGGCCAGCCCAAGGCTGGTGTGGGTGTTTAGACTGAGAACTGATGGTGGAAAAGAAAGAAGCTCTTTTGAACCTTAGTCCTTTGGGTAATTACCAGTATGATAATTTATGTGGATCGTTAGTAATCAACTTTCTGCATTCCCACTTACCTCTTCCAGCACTTGTTCATGAGGCCTCTGAGGCTTTGATGGGATGGGAGCAAAAGAAATTAAAAGAATGGACCCAAAAGAGGAACTCTGGGGCAGGAGGGCTATGAACCTGTCTGGTTTAGCTCTAAAAGGGATTAAACAAATTGGTTTGATGCCAGCTTTGACATTTTCTTCCCACCTATGTGGAGAGGCACTTTCTATGTCTCCATCATGGCCCCAGCTCTGCTTTGACTGATGGTGATTTCAGACTCTCCATGATCTTGGTGGGAGCAGGACCAGCTCTGGCCATCCAGAGGACTAACACAGACCTTATCCAAAAGGGAGAGAGAAACCCTGGTGTGGTTCACAGCTGTGGGTACAGGCCACAATTCATTCCCTCACCTGGAGAGCTCATTGAGACTTCTCTAACCCCTGATCTTCTGTTGTCCGTGGGGACAGATGGGCATTTCCAAAGGATGATCCTTGGGAGCTACCAGGGAGCGAGTCAGCCTGTGTAGCTCTTTACAGTAGCTATTGAGGGACCCTGAGCTTCAACTGAAGTTAGAAGTTATGTGGGAAAATGCTGGACAGCTGTAACAAGCTTTTATGGATGTCGGCTCAGGGATGTGTGTAGGAATCTTCAAGCCATAAATACTTGCTGAGTGCTGCAGTGACTTTTTAATTTTAGTGGGAAAACCAGAATGTGGCAGCCAGAAAAAAAATGATACAAAAATAGTAGTAGCCCTTTTGGGAAGAGGAAATGATATTCCACTAAGAACAGCAACCCCAATTAAATGGGAGCCTTTAAAGAAGCGAATAGCTAATTACCTAGATAAGGATGAGGCAGACTCTCTCACATGGAAAACAGATTTATTGGGGAACTTTTATCTATGTACATATGTCCAAGATGATTTATTTTCTTGCCACAAGCCCAAAATTGTCTGTGCTTTGTAAATATTGTGGTTGATGGCTGTAAAGATTTCCGATGAGATCAAGTTGGAAAGAGTCATATGGTCAACCACAGTTACCAGAATTGGAGAATTTCATTAACGGCTCCAGCAGCTGAGGAGGTTTTGGGGGCATGGCCAGGCACATTGCAGCCCTTGTTTTAAATAACCACTGGCACGTGAAGGCAAGGGAGCCCTCCCCCCTGTAAGTTCCTGTTGTGCTTGGTGGCCTGGCGTGACTCTGTTGGAACAAAATATTTTTAAAAGCAGGTTTGTGTTACGACTTGACACAATTGTGCAAGAGGGACAATATATTACTTTTCTAACTGGGATGTGGGAAATGGCTCACGGCTTTGCTGCTGTCATGTGTCGAACATGACTGTGATGTCTTTGTCTGTGCTTGCATTGCACGGGCTGGGCACGGGTGTCCTGCACCGTCACAGGGCTCCCTGCACCCACGGGGTGCCCTTCTCTGCTGTCACCTCTTCTAGTACAAATTTTCACCGCTTTTTCGCATCTCCAAATCACTTATGTTTTGACATTAATAAGAATAGCAAAGAGTTCGGAGAAAGTAGTTTTGGCGTCTACTGTATTCAATTTGCACAAACTTTCATGTGGAGTTTAATTTAGACTGATGAGAGAGGCATAAGTATATGAGTATCAAACTCCATTAATTACAGATCCTGTCTTAATTATAAATGGCTCTATTTTAAAGTGAGTTTTACAACCAAAATTAAGACTTGGAGCAGTTCAATCAATACAAACATCAATTAGACCTGACTTTGTACTCCAATTAATTTATAAAGCTTCCCAATGAAGTGTAAAAAGTGTGCCACTTTGTACTCCTCTTTCTGCCATTCCTGGGCATCAGGAGGTCTCTGTGGTTTTATTAGCAGCCTCCTAATAATAAGCGTGGATAGAATAACAAACCTCCTGATGGTCTTCTTTTTCTCAAATAAACCAACAGAGTTAACTGCTAAAATGGCCAAACCTGGCACCAGCAAAGGGGAAAATAGATACTCTTACAAGTGCTCAAATTACACGTGTTTTATTCATTTGACTGTGGTCCAGTGAAGTCTGGGGTCCTGCCGTGGAAAGCACTGTCCCACCAGACCATGGCTGCTTCGAGGAGCTCCGGGAGGCCCCAGGGCAGGACACGGTCACTTGTCACAGATATGAACCTATTTAAGCCCTGCTCAGGTTCAGTGTTATCATTCTGATTTTGCAAGACAGGTAGAGGTATGGCACAGTTTGTTTCTCTGCACCATCTCTTCAGCAGCTTTGCCCACTTGGAGTATTTGGTGTTGTAGCTGCTGACTCTGGGGACATGTGTCCTTTACAACCCTAGTCAGGAGCTGAGGATTCAGCCCAACTGAGGAGTCAGGATCTGCTCCTGGTGATGTAGCATTGGTTACTTGAATCCCTGCTAGCATCTTCAGTCTGTGCTGCAGATGGTGAGCTCAGCTAGAATGAGAGTGCATAAAGCAAGCTTTCTCTCGTCACCAGAGGGTGAGACGAAAGGACCTGAGGATTCCCATGGGGAACCCAAGCATTAACAGATGAAGTAAAATATCTTTTTGCTTCTGAACTGAGTGCAGGTCATCTACAAGCTGCTGGGAAATAGCAAATCTCAATTCCTGGAGAGTCATCTGGGCATCCTCCTCCTTTCAGCAGAAGGATGCCATTCACCCGGGTGTGGATGCCACATGCAAGGTCTTAGGAAGAATTAAATCTGTAATGCAGGACTTAGGAAGCCATGGAGCTCTCTGTGAGCTTTAGACTGGTCCCAGGTGTCTTCTCCTCCCACAGCTCCTCGGGGCAGAGCCTCTGCCTTCCCATCTAGTGGTACAGCAACTACCACGTGGGACCCCAGCCCTCCTGGACCTGCAGTAAAACGAACAAGAAACTATAATTTGACCATGCACGAGGTGGTCATGTAGGAAGTGGGGCAGGGATGAAGCTAGGTGTTAGCATAGGTTTTATTTCATTTCTGGTGAAACTGAGTGTTTTAGTAAAGCCAAGCTCTGGGCTGTGTAACTGTTTGAAGTTAGGAACCAAAAAGCAAGCGACAGGCAGGCAAACAAAGCGAAAACCTGCTCTGAATTATCATAAGCTTTTTTGTTGTTTTAAACCCTTTCAAGCAGAGCCATTTGTACTGGAGCAAATTCTCCCAAGATATTTTTAGATGATATGAGCAGAAAAATATTACTCCATAGCAAGCTGTTTACAAATCTGCTAACCTTGTTTAGTGCTAGTAAAACTCTCAGCTTGGTGTGCTGTGGAGCACGCTAATTACTTGACAGAAATTATGCAATGATGTCTTTCCGAAGTGATATACATTGGCTCGGCCCTGCAGCTGGGCCCATGTACAGCATTTTATATAATTAAGTGTGAACGTTTCTGCAGCTTTTCCATTAAAACAGGGAGAGCAAGGCAGGAAAGAGGCAGACCCTGCCAATTACCAACTGCTCTCTGTCCTCTCCTCGTTTCTGTAGTGCGGCCATTCTGCAAATGGCAAGTCCAGCCGTTATCAGCCGATTTGAGCAGCTTTGGAGGCACTGCTGGCCAAGCTGCTGCTTCCACCTCCACAGGAGGTTGGTGGAAATTGTCCAGTGGGTTCCTGCTGGAGATGGCCAAGATGGACGGCTGTGGCTGGCCCATTGTGTGTGTCTAGTTTAGGAGTCCAGGTATTGCTCTCTGTCAATCCCTTGGCTGGCCATGGAGTGGAGATAACAGCCATTCCCCATCATATCTTGGATACATAAACGCATGTAGCAGGGTGGTATTCAGATGCTAAGGTAATAGGGCATATGAATACATTGAAAATTGATATGGACTCCTATGGATAGGAGATCCCAGTCCCTCCCAGTAGACCTCACTGGCCTGTCCCTCTCATGCGTGTTGGGTATGGAGATGTGACCAAGCTCCTAGCCCTGGTGATCTTGGGGAAGCTCCTGTTCCCATGGGAGCTGCTTCCAGTACTGCTGCTGACGGCAGTGAGATAGTGTAGGATTTCCACCTTGAATATTTACGGGGTTGGTTTTGGGGGCCTGGAGGTTTCTTTATTTTCTTCTACTGAAAAGGGCTCAGCAACAGCCTGATGATCTTCTGAAGGGTTTGGTGGAAGCCCACTGTTTCTGATGACCACTGACTGTTTAGCAATTGTTGAATGGGCCAAGTTGGAAGGACAGATTAGATGAAGCAGGTTGTGTGATAGCTAGACAAAGGCTTTTTGGCCTGAACACAGCTGAGGATATGGTAAATCTAAGTCTATAAAGTGGGTGAATGGTGTGGAGAATGAGAACAGGGAACAGTTTGCTGTCTGTTCCAAAACAAGAGCTGGAAAATGTCAGATGGAAGTTGGAGGAGGTGTTTCAGAAGAAGAGAAAGTGGATCATCACATATTGCATGGTTAAACCATGGAACTCCTTGCTACAGGACAAACAAATGTAAATGTGATCATAAAAGGAACTGGAAAAATTTGTGGAAGTCTTGGAACTGTTTGAAGGTGGGCTTTCGGCTGAGCATCAGATCTGCTCTGGCCTGTTATCGCCATTCATAGGCATGGACACACAACTGCTGCTGGTAGTTGGAGATAGGTAGCTGTCCCTTGGTCAGCTTGAACGTTTCAGGTCCTCCTTAGTACCCTTCCTTGGGAAGAAATGAACTCAGCTTGACAAACACTGCCCTAGGTGAGCTTCGTCCAGGCTTTGGGTGAGCATAGGGGATATGTGACCTCTTGGGAGCCCTTCCAGTCCCTTGCTGTGATTTGTGTAGTACTGCATATGTGGTGGACCAGATGGGAGGGGATAGAAGTGGAAAAGCGGTTGGTGTGCTACAGCAATAAACTAGCTGACCTGCCTGGGATTTTTTCCTCTTTTTTTGCTCTTCTGCACTGTTGCTTAAATACACTAGAAGAGAATCTCAGATGGAGAGGAAGAACACGTAGCTGTCTTTATCCTTCCCCCACCTCCTGGGTCATGTTACGTGGTTGTGAAGCAGTGGTCCTCTGTGTCCAGGATCCTCCAGTGTGCTCATGCTGGGGCACAGTCCCCCTCCACAGGCAGCTGGCACACAGGATACAGCCTGTGGAAGGAGCACAGCTGGGATTTCCCTCCTCCTTGTTATCCTTGGCCACTCTGAAATCCCCTGGAGCTATTGGCAACCTGCATAACTTGCAGCAGCTTTCCTAATAGCTCTGGTGATGTTGTTTTAGTGTAGTAACATCTCCAAGATAACAGGCAGAGTTTGTCCAGCGCAGCGGGCTCAGCTGGAGAGGCGTGCAGGGAGTCTCTGCAAGCAGAAGCTGCATCACAGCGTGGGACACAAACCAGCAGCGTGTCTTCTGGTTTGAGAGAGAAGCCGCTGTCGTGGGAGAGGGGTGGGAATATAACAGAAACTTCCCCCCCNCTCTTCTCTGAACTGACTTAGAAACATTGCTCCCTTGTCACTGCTTTCTTAGCAAGATGCTTCCCTGGTCCTCTCTCTCCTAAGGTGTTTTCATAGCAAACTTCTGAATTAAGCTGTGCAGGTGTTGGAACAGGGTCCCTGAGCTGTCCCCTCCCAGGGGAGAGCAGCTGCACACCTCTGGAAGAGCCCAGAGCAGGTAACCAGCGGGACATGTTTCTGAGCCTGCCCCCTTGCTCAAGTTTAGGGAGTTGTGTGGTGATTGCATTAGGAAAGGGATTAGTGCTGGAGCCTTTTTCTTCCTGCAGTTGGTTTCTTCGTGCTGGGAATCCAGACTAGGGACTAGGTTTACTTCGAATTTAATTATGTATTTAATGGCAAAGCTGCCATGAGCTGTCAGGTGGTTTTTTGCTTTATTATATTTCTTAGGAATCTAAATAGATTAATATTTGCAAGAAATACTTCCAGAGTAATTTTATCAAACAGCTTCATGATTTCCATAGGAAATTCAATGCGATTTTAATCTGGGACCAGTTCCACTTTGCGGTCTAGCTAGACTATGAGTTTTAGAAGTAGGCACTGCATGAGTACCGTGGCTGTGGCGTATGTTGCACATGTATATTGTGATGATATATTAAGCCTGCTCCTGCGACTCTGTACATACTACCTAAGTGTCTATGCGACGTCTTGTGTTTGCAGTTAATTAGTTAATAGTTGATGATAATGAATAAAATCCTCTCTTTGCTGTGTTACACTATTAAAAGTGAGACAGGCAGTGCATACAGGTGAACAATATAATGACAGCAGCCGATGAGGATGAGCTATGTGAGATCTGCAGCTACCTCAGCCCCTCCTTTCTTAAAACTTTAGCCGTAGTGTTTATTTTAGCAGTGAGTTGCTCCCTCCTCAGCAACCTGAGACAGCAAATGAAGTATGCACGTAGCGGACCTGCGTGGCAGTCCTCAAAGCCCGCTGTCAGATTGATTACTTAAAGTGCATTTGAAATCAAGTGCTGTACAGTCAGCTCTAGATCATTTCGCAATCATTTTTCATGTGCCAGTAAGTAAAACCACAGTGAATAATACAGTCAGTTGAAAACGGGGAAGCTACTCCGTCTTGTAAATCTAAACGGACCTCACCGTCTCTTCCCTCTGCCCTTGAGTGCAATGCAATCATCATGACATAAATAACAACCGCAGCGATACGATGGAATTATACGATGGCTGCTATTGTGAGCGCTGTAGAAATAAGGCCAGCAATACTTGGAGGAGCTGAGATCAGAGCTGAAATAGAGTAGAGGATGAATTGATTTCCTTTTCTTTTTATCTGTCAGGAGAGAAGGAAAAGAAAACAAGTCCTGCTATGTTTGTAAAAGCTTCAAGGAGTTGTCTGTGCCCGTTTGCACGGTGGTGGAGAGGCAGGCACCTGCCTGTGGGCTTCTTCTGAGGCTTTTGCTTCCATCCCCTCTCGAGGCAGCTGTGGTGCTTGGTGAGCAATAAGCTACTGGTCTGGAGGTCTGGATGACCAGCGATAGTCAGCGCTTGGGAGCACCTGGGACGTGCTCTCGGCCACCCCTGCCATGAGATGGGGCTGCGGTGTGAGATACGGCTGCAAGGCAGCACGAAGGAGCACGGCACAGCTCAGAGAGCTGCTCCCTCTCCTTTCAGTCCAGGGTTTCAATTCAAATGGTTTCAGGACAAGGAAACGTGCTCCTTGCCCTCACTCTTTGCCGGCCACCACCAGCCATCGAGGTGAGTCTGGTTTGCGGCGCAGGCTGGTGGGTTGGCTTGTGGGATTTGGCCACCGGGGTCCTCACCTCAAGAGCCCACAGCAGAGGAATGTAGCCGGTGCCTAAACTCCCAAACGGGTCCTGTCTCCTGGTCCTCGTATGTGTAGACCCCATGGCTCTGGTCCTGCTCACGCTGGTCAGGGAGGATGGGGATTTCAGCCAAGTCAAGCCACCTTCAGTTTGAGTCCTGAGGGACAGAGGGATAACGTATGGCTTGGTCTTCAGATGGGACCGGAGCCCTGCAGGGATGCAGGGAGATAAGAAACCAACTTTAGACTATCTATATTGAACTATGTGTCAGCAGACATGTTTCCATTTTGTTTTCTGAAGTTTTCTCTATGTTTGTGAAAGAAAATGCCCAGAATTGCTGGGTAGGCAGCACACGAGCTCCACAAGGACAGGAGACCCAGAGAAAGAAGTTGCTTTGTGTGATCCTTTCTACATTCAAAACAGTTTCACGTACTTCTGCAACACCGTGTCTTCCTGCAGAGGACCTTGAAGTGTTATTTACCCAAGGAAAGCTCACCAGGACCGTGAGCTTCTGTGCCGGGCTGGCAAAAGCAGATGTGAATGTGGGAGTCGAAAGCCCTTTCCAGAACTCTTGTAGGCTTGGAGAAAGGGAGGCATCAAATGGCTCTTCCAGCACTGGGCTGAAAGCATAGCAGACAAGAAAAGGGAGGCTTTATTTTCTCTCACCCCTGCCCACTGCCGAAAGGCCACCACTTGAATCAGACCCAGATGGAGGAAAAAGTTCTTTCCATGATTTTATATTTTTTTTTCTATGTCGGCTCTTGCCGCACCTTTTGTTACATTCAGCTTCTCATTTCTTATCTAGTTCCTTGCATGAATAAGATATGCCACATATTTCCCTGACATGTCTACCTACTATAAATACTCTATCCTTCTGTGGAGAAAGAACATGGAATATATGTGTGTATATATATTCTGTGTGCATCTAGAATCCTAAATGCCATTTTTCCAATATTGTGTCTTTAATGGGAATTCACTGATTAGGTGCATAAAAGGCTACAGAAGATGACAGTTTCACTGTGCTCAGTTTTAATACAAAGAGTACTACGGTTGCTAAGAGACTGATACTTCAAGTTTGGAAATCTTCATCCACACTAGATATATTATCTTGGCAAATTGGACTTTCTGAGTTGGCAGCAAATGGAAAAGAGTAACTTTTAAAAATAGAGATAATTTAGATGACGTCAAAGACATCTGGTGTCCTTTTCTAGAAATGTGAGACTGATCTATTTTGCTTATGTGTATAAATCACTCTGCACCCAGTGTGAGGTTCTACTTATGCCTGCATTTGAGTCTGACTTATTAATAAATTCCCTTTATGTTTAAGATATTTAGCCAGGTATTTAATTAAATCGGCTTTCTGTTTACAACACATAGTACCTGTCCACCCTGTGTATCTTGGAGAACCTCAGCTTTGTACCTCTGTGCAAAGCAGGATCTCGTAGTGCCCAGAAACACCCACTCGGCTCTGCAGTGACTCAGAGAGGACAGTCACTTATTTACCTTCCTGGTAAATTTGCTCCCTCATCCGCGTATGGACCCTGGCAGTGCATACTCAGAGTAGTGCGGCTGCAGACTTTATTACCACCTTGCTAATGGGCTGCCTCTCTCATCCTAATTCCCACCCTGAATTGGTGGGTGCAGGGAAAGGGGGGAGGTGTGTCTGGGCTTAATCATGCCTTATCATCCCTAATGCATTTTGGTTTCGAGAAGTGCCAGGGCTCCTGAATGGCAAGGAGGCTTTGAATGACAGCTGGAAATCACCTAGGGACTCTCTCACGCTGTGCATAAGAGGCAGTGGAGAAGAAATGAGGGAACTGGAGAAAGAGCTGAAATGGGCAGCATGAGGCTGACATAAGAGAAAGGGAATAAATTAAAATTTACTCAAAGACGGCGGGTGGGAGGGGATGGGTCACAGGGGGAGAAGGATTATACTTGCATAGTGGGTGCGAGGGGCAGGAGAGGAGGGGAGCGATGCAGCCCAGCGAAGGAAGGGCACTCCAGGAGCACAGCCGAGATGCACATGAGGAGAGTGATCTAGGGAGGATGAGCAAGAAGAGGCTCAGACATCTGCCGGAGGATTTTCCAGCCATAACCTATATTCCGGTAGCATCTTCCTTAGGGATTCATCAGGGTGCGAGCACCTGAAGTCACATAGATAAGGCGTAGCTGACTGTCATCTCTGCACTCTGGCTTGTGGTGCTGGGGAAGGCTGTTCCCCCACTTCAGGTGGTGTTCTGCCTCCCACACAGAGATGGATGGCCAGGCGTAAATTATTTCCTCCCAAGCAGAGCTTAAGCTGGACTTCTCCATTGTTGGAAGGAACACATTTGAATTTTAATATAATCTCTGAAAGGCAATTGCAGCCTATGCACTTGATTATGTGTTCAGGTTATGAGATTTTATGTTATTTTTAGAAATGTTCATTTGTTCCAAGGACCAGGAGATACAGAATTGGCCGCTGAAATGTGAACATGTGATATATTTTTAAAGTATCAAGTGAACATAGAGTCAAATGATGATAAAGGCAGGTTACATGGGTTTTTTTCAAGCTTAGACAATGCACTGTAATTGTATGTCAGAAGTCATTCAAGTTTGATATCATGCCAGCTAATTAAACCATCCTCTCTGAAGAGACTTACTGTACTTTCAGCTTTCCCTGTTTCGTTCTCAAGAACAAAAAAAAACTCTGAAAGCAGCTCTCGTGTTCAGCACTCACGTTGGCATTAGTTTGGATGGGAACCAACACATGGGAAATGGGAGCTGCGATCAAATCCTCATCTTGTTTGACTGCTGTAAACCAGGTTAGTTTCCACCAACAGTGGTGGAAGGAAGAGAGGGGCCGTATGCTGTCCCCTATACTGTGTGCATCTGCTGTCACCCATTTTTGGTGGCTTCTCTCCATTTAAATTTTCCTTGATCCAGGAGACATGAATCCTGCTGTAGTTTTTGTTTCTCCTGAGTAATCTCCTTGGGTGTCTTATCATTATGTTCTTTCCATGTATGTCACAGGACACAGTTCATAGGTCAGTGAAGGTAGGCTTTGTGGGAAGGAGGCAGTGCAGGCTGCTAGTTAGTGGTGAGGAGCCACGTCATGGCTTGAAGGACCTGCATCTTGGACAGCAGGCTCACCCTGTCCGGTAAGAGAGCAGCTCTTGCAGACAAGGGAAGGAAGATCTCTTCTCTCCCTGTTACCAACAACTCATTCCTCCTTTTGGTGATATTCTTCCCATATCTTATTAAATGCCTGAAATGTTTAATTCATGGCAAAGCAACGTATTAGTAACAGCCAGAAATGAGGAGCTGTGCTCCCCAGGCCACTTGTGGATGGTGTCCTGTAGGCTGGCTGAAGGCCACTGGCAGAAGAGCTGTGGCCAAGAGGAGGTGAAGATGTCTCCAATCCTCCAGGGATTGCTTTCTCAGGCATGCGGTTTTAGCGTTCAGTGCACAGGCTGCAGCGGTGTGAAGTGCTGAGTTTACTCTTAAAGTTGGAAAATGAGCTGTTTCTCAAATAATTCAGCCTTTTCTGGGACTTTGTGTGACCTCACCCAACATAGGATCTCCCCATGGTGTGTACAGTGGGTACAACGTGACAGCTGTAGGAAGAGCTGGATTTTTGGTCATGAGTACCAAAGTGCCAGCCTCCCAGGAGGAGGAGGCTGACTACACAACTTGCTCTCCAGTGAGCACTGGCTGGAAAAAATGTGGTGTATTTCCATGAAAGCAGGGAGGAAGAAGGTGTCCACTGAGAGTCTTTGTAGTCTTTTCTGTTGCCAGGAGAGAGTGCCTCAGTTGAATGACTGAAGTGGCTGGGGAAGTTTGGATCCCTTGCAGGCAGTCCATCCTCCTGCACCAGGCATCGAGCTTGTGTTTCACTGCAGCAGCCAGAGAAGGGAAACACTTACTGGGACTTTATCGCCTGTTGGCATTGGCTTCTTCAAAGCTTAAATACCTCAAGGCTTAGAGCAGGCTCTACAGAGGGAACAAACTGCCAACTCTACCATCATATGGGTACCACTGTCAGAGGTGGGATGGGGAGGTGGGTAGACCAGGGTACGGCCTGGGATCATCGCTCTTGGGTCTGACGTGTGAACTTCAGTGAATGTTGACCCCACTGTGAATGGCTTCAGAGAGTGTTAAACCTTGGAGAACTAGAGCGAGGTTACTCTGCTAACTGCTACCCTCACCCAAACCGATCTGGTGATCTGCAAGGACTAAAATAATTAGGTTGTCTTTTTTGGTGTCCCAGTCCAAGCAGTCAGTACTAGCAGAGGGCCTGAATCTCATTTCTCTTCCATCATGCCAGCAATGTTTCTCTTCATTTCACCAGAGAAGGAGTTGCCAAACTCATTCCTGTCTTTGGGACAGAAAAAAAAAAAAAGAAAGAAAAACTTATTGAAAGGTAGAAAATGAAAATAAAGAAATTCTTCAACATTATTTAAACAGTTTTTAAAGCTTGTGAGTAAATAAATCCCTTTTAAGCTGGATTGTCTGTGCCTGCCTCCAACACATATTTTACAACTGAATTCTCAAGGACTGCTTTCAGGTACACAGCAGAGAAAAAAGTACAGAGATTTATTCTTAGGAATGCTTTACTGTTATGTGCCTTTGATATGTAGAAACCACAGTTTCATTCAAATAACCAAACAGGAATGAAATGTAAATATTTCAGTTGCTCTCCTGGAATGTTTGGAAGATGACGGTTTCTAATACAGCATTTTCCTGTTTTCTGCAGAGAATAAACATAGTAAAAAGAAAACAAGAAAAGCTTCTCCTACATCTACTATTAAGCACTTTATAAGTAAAAGCTCTCTCTGGATATGCAGGCGAAGTCTTTCACATTGTGAAGGTCCTGAGCAGGTCTCTCAGTGACCTGACATGCTTCACTTAATCTCCTTCAGAAATGCAAGTCTCCAGATCACTGGAGTAAATTTGTTTATAAGTGAGCAGCTTTCAATTATCCATTTACATTTCCAGCTGTAGATGTTTTAAACTGGCTTTATAGCATCTCTGTCTGATTTCTTTGGCTGGAAATCAGGTTGGGCATGGCTTGGTTCAGGAAAACCATGCCCCCCTGCCCCCCAATGAACGCGACTGGCAAACCGGTAACAACGGACAAGGAGAAGGCTGCGGTACTCAACAACTTTTTTGCCTCAGTCTTTACTGGCAACCTCTCCTCCCACACGTCTCGAGTGGATGGACTGCAAGACAGGGACTGGGAGAGCAAAGTCCTTCCCACTGTAAGAGAAAATCAGGTTCGTGACCACCTGAGGAACCTGAACATACACAAGTCTATGGGACCCGACGAGATGCATCCCAGAGTCCTGAAGGAATTGGCTGATGTAGTTGCCAAGCCACTCTCCATGATATTTGAAAAGTCCTGGTAGTCAGATGAAGTCCCTGGTGACTGGAAAAAGGGAAACATTGCACCCATTTTTAAAAAGGGTAGAAAGGAGGACCCTGGGAACTACCCACCCATCAGCCTCACCTCTGTGCCTGGGAAGATCATGGAACAGATCCTCCTAGAAGCTACGCTAAAGCACATGGAGGACAGGGAGGTGATTCAAGACAGCCAGCATGGCTTCACCAAGGGCAAGTCTTGCCTGACCAACCTAGTGGCCTTCAATGCTGGAGTGACTACATCAGTGGACGAGGGAAGAGCTACAGATGTCACAGAACCACAGAATCACAGAATGGTTGGGGTTGGAAGGGAACTCTGGAGATCATCTTGTCCAACCCCCTGCTTGAGCAGGTTCACCTAGAGCAGGGTGCACAGGACTACGTCCAGGCGGGTTTTGAATATTTCCAGATAAGGAGATTCCACAACCTCTCTGGGCAGCCTGTTCAAATGCTCTGTCAATGTCATCTATCTGGTCTTCTGTAAGGCCTTAGACATGGTACCCCACAACATCCTTTTCTCTAAATTGGAGAGTTATGGCTTTGATGGTTGGACTGTTCGGTGGATGAGGAATTGGTTGGATGGTCACATCCAGAGGGTAGTGGTCAACAGCTCAATATCCAGATGGAGATCAGTGACAGGTGGTGTCCCTCAGGGGTCTGTATTGGAACCAGTACTGTTTAATATCTTCATCAGTGACATAGTGGGATTGAGTGTACCCTCAGCAAGCCTGCAGATGACACCAAGCTGAGCGGTGTGGTTGACACACCTGAGGGATGGGATGCCATCCAGAGGAACCTTGACAGGCTTGAGAAGTGGGCCTGCACATGGGTCAGGGCAAACCCAAGCACAAATACAGGCTGGGTGGAGAATGGATTGAGAGCAGCTCTGAGGAGAAGGACTTGGGGGTGTTGGTTGATGAGAAGCTCAACATGACCCAGCAATGTGCACTTGCAGCCCAGAAAGCCAGCCGTACCCTGGGTTGCATCAAAAGAAGCGTGACCAGCAGGTCGAGGGAGGTGAATCTCCCCCTCTACTCTGCTCTCATGAGACCCCACCTGGAGCACTGCATCCAGCTCTGGAGCCCCCAACATAAGAAGGACACGGACCTGTTGGAGCAAGTGCAGAGGAGGGCCACGAAGATGCTCAGAGGGCTGGAGCACCTCTCCTGTGAAGACAGGCTGAGAGAGTTGGGGTTGTTCAGCCTGGAGAAGAGAAGGCTCCGGGGAGACCTTATAGCAGCCTTCCAGTACCTCAAGGGGGCTTATAAGAAAGATGGGGACAAACTTTTTAGTAGGGCCTGTTGCAATAGGACAAGGGGTAATGGTTTTAAACTAAAAGAGAGTAGATTTAGACTAGATATAAGGAAGAAATGTTTTATGGTGAGGGTGGTGAAGCACTGGAACAGGTTGCCCAGAGAGGTGGTAGATGCCCCATCCCTGGAAACATTCAAGGTCAGGTTGGATGGGGCTGTGAGCAACCTGGTCTAGTTGAAGATGTCCCTGCTCATTGGAGGGAGATTGGACTAGATGACCTCTAAAGGTCCCTTCCAACCCAAACTATTCTGTGATTCTACAAAACCCTGGCACTGACTGGTGACTTCGTCTTTAGCCAACATGTCCCGGGGTAGGCTTGTGCAGATGCAAACCAGAGTTTTTGATGTTAACTTAGCAATAAATATTCTGAAAATCCCTTTCATTTTCCTCCCAGTTGCAACCTCTCAGGCCATAACCGACCCCAGCAGAGCGTGAGCTGAGGGAGCACCTCTGGGATTTTGGACAGGATTTAGGAAGGAGATTTGTTTGAGTTTCACCCTGACCCCTGTAGCAACTCCCCTGACTTTGCACAGGGTTGCAGACCTGCTCAGGAGCAAATTTTCAGTGGTTTGATGAGGGTCTATGGGCAGCCTGAGTAGGCAGAGCTCCCCTTATGGTTTGTGTATGGCAACCTGGGAGCCCTGGTCTAGCACAATACTGTATCAGTGAGACAACAGGCTGGGGTTAGCAAATGCAGATTAATAGAGCATGTCCCGTAGGCCAGGACATGTGGCTGGATGCTGCCCAGAGGTAAAGACCACAGCAATTTCCATTCCCCTCCAATAGATGTTAATACAGTATCAGAACAACTTCTGCAGTTGTAGGTGCACCTTCAGCCAGAGAGAATGAAAATCTCAGGTAAGGTAGCTCCAGGGCAAAATTCAGATTCTTTAGTGATTTGCAATGAGTTTTCTGCTATCTGCATAAGGAAATGCTTTCGAATTGCTAAAAAAAATGCTGAAGCTGTATCAGTTTTTCATATGGGCTGAAAGCATTACTGTGGTGTATTTGGGTGCTTCCTGTCCCTAAACGAGTATGTTCCAATGATACTTTGCAGTCATGTTGGGAAAAGCTTTCTCAAATTGCTTTTTACTTTGTAAAGCAGTAAACTTGGACCAAAAAGTATGGAGGGAGCTGGGGAGCTCAAGCTGATTGTAATTCTTCTGGTGGAAACATTTTCCATCAGAAAAATGCAGATTTGATTACATTCCCTGTTGACAATGGCCTTTTCAACTGAAAATAATAGAAGAGCTTCATTTCAGTAATACTGCAGTATTTTGTTTTGAATTTATGATTTCACTTTTTAAAATATTAAATAACACGGCCATGAAATATTGGGACTTCACTGCGGTGAAGCCTTCTCTGGAAACAATTCCTGAGCAGGAATGATAGATGAGCTTTGGTTTTGTTACACTGCAAAGCCACCAAAAGAAAAGCAAACCAAAGGGCAGATTATTGCAGTATTTTCCTCACCTTTCGGCCGGAATATTTGCAATTAACCCTTTTGATCCATTGTGGCCTGATCATGGCTGCTGTAAGGCTGAGGAAGAGGCAATGTGCAGCCGAGCTGCCCAAAAGCCAACCAAGCGCGGGATTGTAATTTACCACCTGGCAGAGCTCACGTTTCGGGCAGTGCCTCCGCCGCATCCCTCCTGCCTGCATCCCTCCTGCCTGCATCCAGGGCTGCTCCGTTGCCGTTCTCCTTTCCCCTTCTCCTGCAATAAGCTCTCACATCTGTCTGCACTACTGAGAGCTTGCAGCCCTTGGTTTTGTCTCGTCTTCAAAGCAGCCTTCTTTATCTGATGGCAATTCTGAGTCTGTTTGGGCAACTAAGGGAATTTGCAGTGTAATTAATAGGTGTCAACAGAGGCGGTGGAGCATTGGTGCTGCAGGGTTCAGGTAATGAGGAGCGAGGTGTACAGCCCGGCTCTTCTGTCAGGTTGTTACCAAACAGGGATTTGTGGACGTATGAAGATCACCTTGAGGTAAAAGTGCTCAGCAGAGTTTGGAGACTATAGCGATTGTTGGCCAGAGAAGATAAAGAGGTACCCATTTTTACTGTGCATCTGAAAGTGAAAATAGGGGGGAAAAAACTGGCCCAAACCAAGGGAAAAATAGTAATTTAATTCACTGCATTAGAGTCTGAGTTTCTGTGAAGAAATTGCAGAAATTATTATTTGTCTCTGGCACTCGGACCAAGACAGCATTTCTGGCATTATTGAGTGCTTCCCAGAAAGTTTCATTTCAAAATGGAGCTAGCTCTGCAGTTTTCCTCCTTTTGAGCCAGGATTATTGTTTGTAGGATGAAGCTCATATTCTTGAGCCTTGAAACAGTGAAGAGGGAGAACTGGAGAGGGTACTTTAAAGTCAGATTTGGTTTGCTGAGCTCCTGTTCACAAGATATGCTCTCAGTGAAGCAATTTATGGGTTATAATCACTTTGGCTTTTAAGGAGAAAAACTGTCTTTTTCTGGGACGGAGTAGATTCTGGGACTTGGGGAACAGAAAATGCGCAGGAACAGGCAACTTTGAACTGAAAAGCATTAAATCGTAGATATAGCATGGTCCTTCCAAGGGGCAGTCTCTCACCTTGGGTGGTGATACCAGAGAAACGGGTAGTGCGAATAAATCCAAGGGCCAGGTGATAAATCTGCTGATTGGATAGGGACTAGGGGGATGCTGAAGGTGTTCCCGTCCCACCTGGAGGAGTCGGTGGAAGAGCAATGAGCAATATCTCACCATGGACTTAGAGGTGCGTGGGCTCGTCTCATAAGTCCTGAGCAGCCACTGCCAGGGACTGAGATGCTTCTCTGGTCCTTTGTATAACCATAGTAAGGACATATTAAGTTGGGTTTAATGTGCCACTGGATAGCCATGTGGAAGTTAATTAAAGGCAGAGGGACTGGGAAAGCAATCGAGCTCCAGTAAAACTTGCCACAGGTACTGCCTGTCCTGACTCGAGGGTCGTTTTGTGATGGGAAGAAGGATGGCAACTTATCATCTATGTCAGAGCCAACTCTCTGGGTGTTTGAGACGCTCATAACAAATGTGTCTCTGCATAGCTGTTTCGAGGACATTATTCTAAATGGCAGGTACCTACTTTTGAATATTGGGCAGTAAATTTCCAACAGAGAGTGCTCAAAGTCTAATTAAGCCACCTTTGCAAAGCCTAGGGAAAGAGTTACAAATGATGGGAGAGGTTATATTTCCTACGCAGTTATTGCCAGGCAAGACTGCAGACTGAAACTTTCATTTTGGTAAGAAATGTATGAAGACTGTTCTAGCAGTAAATCAGTACAGGATGCAAATTATATATATTAAAAAAAAAGGAAAGATGGGCAGCCATTTTCTCTTCAACATTAATGTGAGTCGTCCCTAAGCAATCTTGAATCAAATTACTCTCATTCTCTGAGATGCTCCCGGGTAGGGTCTTAAGCTCATTACCTATTTATGTCCAGCAAATGTTTCACTTCTGATGATGAATTGAGTATTTATATCAATAAACTAGATCAGCAGCTCCCAGATATTATAGATTTATGTCTAGGCAGCTTAAAAAAAATGTTGTGAAGTTAAACAATTCTCTGCGTGGCTCAACTGTCCCCAGGAGAATACGTACTGTGTGTGAGGTTCTCTGAAGTGGTGTAGTGTCATGGGAGGGAAAAAGTTTTCGGCCTGATGTATGTAAAGGATAACGGAAGGATAAAGACTGTTTCCTAATAAAAAAAACTAATGAAAGAGGAGATTGAGGTTTCTCTAGAAAATGGTGGAAATCTATTCTCTCCTTATTCACCTTTTTAGTAGCATGTTCTTAAGTTGTAAACAAAAGTTGTAGCATGCATCTTAAATTTACCTGCTTTCATAGTGGTGATCTTCCTTCATTGTTAGGAGTTGCTTTTCCTTTTCCTTTTCCTTTTCCTTTTCCTTTTCCATCAAGAATGAGTAGTGAATTTTTACTCTACCTTGAACATCCACTTCTACGACACTTCCAGAAAGCCTCACAAAAGCCCTGAGTCTGACTGCCCACCATCACAGAGACCAGAGCTGGAGAGGAGCTCCAACCAGTAACTCCAACCGGAGTAAGCCCAACCAGTGCAGGGTCCACGCAAGGACAGAAGTGGCTCTCACCAACAGCGTGCAGTGGCCAAGCTGCAGCTGCCTGGAGATAAACAGGCATGGGCCTCTGGGGCTGTTTGCAAGGCATTTTCCAGCAGCTCAATAATCCATGACAGGAGAAGAACAAAAGAAGCACAAGAGGAGACTTGTAAGTCTCCTTGCAGTCTTGTAGAACTCTCTGAATTTACATATTTTGCCTCAAACTGTGTGTTTGGAGGTACATAGCCCTCTCCTTTCTCTTAGCTGCAGAGTTTTGTGTGTGTAACAAGTCAACAGAAGGGTGTCTCCTGATGGTTGCATTGAATACCCCACCCAACATGCCTGCAGGCACACAGGGTCCCATGGGTTCTGCCAGGAGACCAAAATGCCCCTCTGGAAATGGCATGAAGTGCAGTTGTGGGCTCCACATCCATCTCGTGCAGAATGACAGTGATATGCAGTGGAGTCTTGCATAAAATGCTGAGACCTTTAAAAAGATGCATTCTGTCCAATGAATAGAAATGAGACATTTGCTTATGCAGCCAACACCCATCCTCATGCTGCTATTTATGACTTGTTTGATTGTGGATGCTCAAAAAAAGACCCACGTTATGAGCTGTTTGGTTGAGAGAGTGCAGCCACAGAGCCAAGAATGCAACAATAGGAGGTCCATCAGGAGGACCAGAGATCTGAGTAAGGTTTTCAAACAGGGATTGGCAGATGATGAACCTCGGCACATGATCCCTCATCTAAGAATTAACATGAAATCACCTTGGATTTATGCTGACTGCTGCAGTGTGCACTGATATACTTGAAGTAAAAATTTCCTTAGCATGCAGAGGAGTAGGGGCATGGGCTGGAAGAGGTCCCTGAAGCCCGTTCCTACTGCTAGAGGTGACTTGGTCACAGAAACCAAAGCTACCCAGAATGGGTGAAGCCCCGTTTTGAAATGATGCAGTCATTGCTTGCCAATGAAACTTTCTTATAATTGTCAGGCTAAATTTGCTCATATCCATTTGCTCTTAGACCAATATTGCTCTTCACCTGAAATAGCTTTTCTCTGTCCCTGGGATGTCCCCTCCATCTCCCTGCCCTCCTCAGTGCATCACAGATGGAAATCAAAGTACCTCCATGAGCCCTGCTCTTCTCTCGCCTGGCAGCCTGGCCATCTGCATCCTCTCCAACCTCCTCCTCTCTTCTTTCATTCTGAGTTCATCCCTCACCACTCAGGACCAGCCTGTACCTTTCTCAGGCACTAGAAATTCGATTATTCTGCATCGTTTAATAGTGAGGACCACAGCACAGCACATCTCCAGCCCCATGCATCCTTCCATTGGCGTCGGGAGGAGCTGAAGGGGAGCCCTGCTTGTCTCCTGGATGAAATTCTGGCCACGGTAGGGAAATTTATAGGGAAGAGTGGAAGTTGTTATTTTACCAAATTCTCCTGACAGCTGGCTTTCAGCACCACGCTTCCCCGCTGGCTCCGTGCAATGCTGCAGGGCTCGTGCAATCACACGCTGCTCAGCACGCGCCGCCCACAGAAGGGATACAGCCACATTTACAGAGCAGCCTTGTGCGAAGGTGTTTGAGTGCTGCTGTCCATGCCAGTCTGCCCTCAGAGTAAATATCCTCAAATATTCCCAATCCAGCCCCTGTTGCTTGCACTAAAAGCTTTCATTTAAGAGAGTAACTAGTAGCAGATAGCCTTTACGTTGTGTGTTTATATGGTAATGGGGTGTTCACGCACGTTACTTGGCAAGTGTTTGGGAACATAACCACAGGAAATGTCATTTCCACAAATCATTTTTTCCTGGGGAAGAAAAAAAAAATCTGCCAAATTATTTATGAAATAGTCCCTCTAAGGAAAACCAAGACGAGTCACTTAGTTTTGATGCAGACCTTTCTGAGCTGAGATACTTTGTCAAGTTGACTAGCTCCGGTTTGCTTTGCCTGTTTGAAATAACTGTGTCTATCTGAGCTGCTGTAGCGCTGAGGCCACTATTATACCCAGGTCTTTGTGCCCCATTTCCAGCTGCATGATTTTGGTGACGTTGACAAGACTTGGTGCCTGAGCCTCGGCAAGACGCTGCAGCCGTTCAGGTAGACGCGGCTCCAGGTTGCAGTGAAAGAGTTTGATCTGGGGATGCTGAACTGTTTTGCTGAGATTGAGAATAACCAAACGAAATATTTTGACACTTTCGATTGGAATATGGGGNAGATGAAAAATGTAGTTATTTTGACACTTTGTTGCAATTTGCAGCAAAAAAAACAAGTGTAAGAATAGCAGATGGAGGGATGGAAATTTCCATTTTTTTAAACAGTCATAGTAGTTACAAGATTCACTTAACAGTTCACTCAAGGACATGCTATTTGCAGCTTTTAGATCATTCAGTTTGTACTTTGGTGCCCAAACCTGCAATTAAGTGAATGAGATGACTTGCAAGATTTCGGGTGGTGGTATTTCTTCTCTTATCATACTAATGAAAATAACCATATAGGAGTCTGATTGTAATTACGGTGCGCTTAGGGTGTGGTAATTACAGTGTAATTACAAAATTTATTATGGTGGTATTAATATCTAGCGAAATACCCTGAAACCATCTGCAGCGCCCGAGGGTAGCTAGTGGCCACCAATGGCTCAGGCTGAATTTATTTCCTGGAGAATCGTGATTCATTCTCATTCAGGAAGCAAAGCAAGAAATAATGATGGTTGCCTCTAGTTACCGGTCAGAGGGAAATCATCTGTAAATAAACCTGCTACTGAACTTGGTGAAGGGATGAGCCAGGGAAGGGAGCACAAGGTCAGGCCCAGGGCAGCCGTGAGTGCGGACAGGTGTTTTGAAGGGAAGGGCTGGAGCGGGTGCGATGTGAGCGGGTGGGTGAGGACTTTGTCTTTGGATCTTCCTGGATGCAGAGGGAGAGAGTTAACGACTTTCTAGGCTGGGTGTCTGACAGCGGTCTTGCTTTGCACCCTTCTGAAAGGTAATGAAAAAAATCATCCTTTTCCCTGATTCTTCCTTTCTTTCTTCCCAGTGGAGTGTGGGATTAATTGGATGGCCGTGTGCT
Organism: Fregata magnificens; assembly: GCA_013389945.1. Taxonomy (NCBI): domain Eukaryota; kingdom Metazoa; phylum Chordata; class Aves; order Suliformes; family Fregatidae; genus Fregata; species Fregata magnificens. Next base: position 274,458 of record WAAD01017454.1, read on the forward strand.
CCCGAACAGGGAAGCTGGAAGGTGCAGCTGTTAAATGTGAGGAAAGAGGGGGAATGAATTAAAAGCAACTCCCTGATATGCTGCTTTTGAATGCTCAGATAACTCTGAGAAATGCGTGCTGCACTCTCGGCTCCCGTGGAACATAAACCCTCACCTGGGGAAAAAAACTGAGCTAAACTTTCCCGAGAAACGTGCTTTCAAACCCAGCTCACCATACCTGCCTTGGCCCAGCTGACTCTCAGGCAAGGGCCCTTCTGCTCTGAAATCTTGGCCCATTCGCACAGCGCTCCTTCCTTCTTGCTGGACTTTTTGTCCTGGCAACCCTTTCCAGCCTTTTATTATTTGGGAATTTAATTAATGTTGTGTCTGCTCCCTCTTTGAGATCATTAATGAAGATGTGAGTTAGGATGGGGCCGGATGCTGATCCCTTCTCTCCCCTTGTTCACTTGAACACTGTTCAGTAATAAGTATCGTGTATGGTCCATCTGACAAAGTCTCTTTGCAGCAGCATTGCATGCTGGTAGTGTTTGAATTAATTCTGGGAGTGAGATGGTTTAGTGCTGCTAACAGTCACCGGCTGTCAGGTGAGCACTTTTGTGTTGAAAACACCTCGTATAGAGGAGCAGTATCGCTGTTCCCAGGGGCTGGAGAAACTGAGGCATGGAGAAGAGCACTCAGGTCCTAGCCTGGGCTCCTTGAGAAGAAGTGACATTTCCTGAGGCTCAGGCCAGTGCCATCACTGGCAAAATGGGCTACTTTCTGTTCTCTAAATCTTTCTATACTTTCTCTTCTTTTTTTCCCTTTTATACTCTAATATAGTTCTGTGTCTCTTTCCTATATTTGGGAGTAAAAGAAGATACTATATAGTGCAAAGGAGAATAAATATTAATATTTGCTAACACCCCAAGGGAGGTGTAATCTGAATATACATGCTCAGTTCGGTGGGGAGGGCTGCTGCCAACCAGGCTGGGCAAGGGGAAAGGCAGCTGCTGGGGCAGCGTCACTTTGACACCCACTCCCCCCGTTATCTTTACTCTTCCTTTTAAAGACAAAACAGGGCTCTGCTTGTCTTGACCAGGGTAAAGCACCCCTATGCAGAGCAGCTTCCAGAAGAAGTGGAAGAGGTCTTAAAGTTTCTCCCAAGCCCTGGCAATATCTTTGTTGAGAGATTTACTCCATGGACCACATCCACTCCCAGTCCTGAGCCAGGAGCATCAGTTGCCATGGTGACTTCTTTGGGAAAATGGTATGGGGAAAGTGCTGATGTATTTTTAGCTTTGGGTAATGAAATTTAACAGCTGGAAATAAAGGTGAGGGCTAGCCAGGGTGCCACAGGTTCATGGACCGCTGCTGGGGACTGGCTCTTCAGCAGCGCCACCAGGAAGAGCTGGCGGGGCTGCGTTTGGGAAGCATGCTCAGGCCTGTGGCTCACACTCCGGGTGCTGTGCAGGACAGCACCCGCGAGTACGTTGGAGGAGAAGGAATCACTATAAAGAAAAGCTGATAAGGAGGTGGTGTTACATGTAAAGACAAAGAGGAGGCACTGGCTGAGGTCATAGCTGCTTCATGTACAGTGTGTTCAACCTATAAATAGCTCTTCAAATATACCTCTGCAGAAGTGGTATTTATAGAGCGATGAGCGAAAAAAGCTCCATTTGGGGTCAGGAGTTGAAGTGCAAAGGATGTTTCAGTCTTGGTCAAAAGTTCAGGTTTCTGACAGGTATGGGACAGAGCTGGACCTCAGGCGTGTGGGGTTTTCTCCTCTGATCGAGGCTCAAATGTTGCAGTGCTGTTAAATGTGCCTTCTGGAATCAGTGTACCTGCAGAGGATACTCACTAGACATTGGCATTCAGACATCCTACAGTGGAGCCCCTGCACAGGCATAATTTATTCATGTAATTTGGATCAGTCTAACTCACATGTAAACTTTTCTGAAGGTAGACTCATTTTATTTTCTAAAATACTTTCTCGGCTCCCTGCAATATTTTTAGTTCTTTCGTCTTCAGCTGTCAAAAGTTTATTTTAAAATTAATTGATTTCAACATAATATTTACTGCACTTTAGCTTTCAGCACAGCATATGAAAATAGATTTCACTACAGCTGGCAGTGTCTAATGGGATTTGTTCCTACTCCAAAGGCTCTTTGCATTATGTACTGATACTTCCAGCCGAGCTTGCTTTGAACAGCCTCACCATCTTTTCATATCACCGAGCTTACACCAGCTTGGCCTGGCAGGGAGACAAGGTGAAGCATTTAAGTTTAAAGCAGCCACAGTTGATGCATACCTGAACCCGAAGTGTAGATATTACAGATCTGGCCCAATATTCCTTGGAATTAATAGGATCTTCCCTTTTTGCATCAGTGGGCTCTTTGGCTGGATTAAAAATTGATCATATCTCATTATGATAACCGCAGTTGTGGTGAAGATTAAGCGGTGGGTCACGGAGGTGCTCTGGCGCTGGCACATCACCAGGGTATTACACACAGCAGAAAGCAACATATGGAAATTGGAGCAGACTCTGCTAACGCACCGGTGTTGTCAAGGGAGGTGCTGAACTTTGATGTGAGGTGATTTAGAAGCAGCCTTTGAATTGTAAAGCTTTAAATAACCTGTTAGCAAAGATGTCACTGAAACCATTTTCTGGTGGGTTACGATGCTCCTGGCTTTTTCCCGGGAGGACCAAGGACCATCCATTACCTTTCACGTGGGCCCGCTGCAGGGGGCTGGTGCCTCCCTACACCTGGGAGCAGAGATCAGAGGGAGGTGACGTGCCAGGGGTCCGTGGCAGAACCGAGAATATTTTCTCATCTGAGGCTTAATGCCTGAATTACCCAGGGCTGGACAAACTGTTTCCATCCAGTCTGTTTCCTGATAGAGAATAGAGTATTTTCTAATTAGTTTTTTTTTTTCCCCAAAAAAAACCTGGTGAGTTTTCTCTCCCACTTTTCCAATGAAATGCTTTCACGTGAAGATTAAACTCCTCCAAGCAAAGTTGCGGCGGGCCCCAGCATGCTGGTTTTTCATATATCCTCATTCCCAAAAGAGATACGATAAAACATCCTGTGTTTTCCTCTCCACAGCATGGTGCAAAGACCGTTTAACCAGAACTAAGTAATCAGCGCCTCTCTCTCCCCACCTCCAACCAAATCCTTTCAAGTAAACAGGCTCCCAGCTGGCTGAAATGTTAAAATTTCCCTGTTTGGCATTTGCAACAGTCAGATCTGGGGAGCTTGGTGGTGGGGCTTCAAGTTGAGAGGTCTGTGAGGAGCAGGAAACGTGCAGAGCTGTCGAGGCGGCGGATGTGTGGGTGTCTTTCAGTGTGCTGCACGAGTGGAGAGAGGCTATTAAAGGCTGGAGGGGGATATGCCTGAATTAAAAAGCAAAACAAAGTCAGATGTCAGCAGATGAGCCAGGCTGAGGAAGAATGATGGAAGTTATTCCTTTGATGCTGTCAGCATTTTTATTGATCTGAGGCTGTTTATTGCTGTGAAACAGTTATAAATTAGAGAAAAGCTATGAAGAGGAGTGAGAGATGGAAATTGCCCGGGTGTGGTTTAAAAGATGCACATGCGCATTTATCGGACAAGGGAGAACGTGCACATCCAGGCTTTGGCTGCAGAGCCCCATACCCTGCAGAGGAGGCAGTCAGCACCCAGCTGTTCCTGTTCATGAGGTTTTGTTGGAGAAAGTTAGAGCTTGGTCTGCCCATGTGACATAAAGTAAATCTGCCTTGCAGACATGCTGAGGGGCTTGGAGAAGGGCTGCTGGAGAAGCCCCTGGGGCTGGGATTTGCTGTGCAGCTGTGTGCAGGGAGACTTTACTGTAGATCAGGATGGTTCACCCACAGCAGTCCAGGGCAGATGCTGCAGAAAGAAATGGAGTTCGATGTGTAATAAGTAAATAATGTTGCAATGATATTTAGCACAGAAGATAGTCAGCGTGAGTGTGGATGCTGTTGTATTTATCTGTCTGCATACAGAGGCATACATGCATGAGTGCAAACACACACATATACATGTGTGAATGAACATATCATGATTACACTGACTTAAAATTATCAATATGCATCATTAACATCAGAAAAGGCAATATATGCTGCTTCCGTGTCCCCTGTGTTCAGATGCACTGACCAGGGAGTCCTCCACTGTAATAACTCTTCTCTTTTTCCTTCTCCTTTACAGAAATCCGTGAAGCTTTCCGGGTGCTGGACAGGGATGGGAACGGCTTTATATCCAAGCAGGAGCTGGGCATGGCAATGCGTTCCTTGGGATACATGCCCAGTGAGGTGGAGCTGGCAATTATCATGCAACGCCTCGACATGGATGGTAAGTCATCACTGTTGGTTCTCTGTTACCAGTGGAGGAGGCTTTCCCAGTGCATTGCAGCCCATGCTTTTGGCTCAAAGAGTTTATGGTCACCAAGGAAGGACTGGGGAGGAAGCCATGAAATGTTGCCTTTCACCACAGCAAGGAAGGGGCAGATGACCGTGAGCCATCAATATCCCATAGACAAACCTGCCTCTCAGGCAACCCACACAAGGGAGATGGAGCATCCTTTATTTGACCGGCTGATACAGTTGGATGAAGACAGACCAGCTCTTGCAACCTTTCTCTGCAAAGTTGCAAATGCTCTTTTGCAAGGCTGTTGTCACCTTTCATTTCTGGGCGGCATCTGGCCCAGTGACGCGTACTGGGAGATGACCTGGGCGCCCAACCAAGCAGAACTGCCCAGTCCTGTGGCCTCACCGCTCCTTGCAAGTAAAAGATGTTGTGGATGGGAGCTGTGCTGTGTCATAATTAAGTGTTGATGGTTTCTGAAGAAGTTTAGAAGGGTAGAATAATTTTGAGCTAAGTCCTGCTGTGAGAGCTCGTCAAACGATTACTGAGAGGTAATAAAAGAAACAGAACCCACCATTAACGGGAAGAGAGAAATGCAACATCAGGATGCTGGAGCCAGGGGGGACTTTTTAACTGCTGCAAAGCTACAATCAGAGCTGATCACAATGAGCGGGCTGTCTTTAAAATGTCCTTGGTCAGAGCAGGAAGGGAGAATTTCCTGATGCCTGAAATGTGCAGGGAAGCTGAGATGTGGATCCAACCTTCTTCCTCCCTTCTGCAGGTGGCCGCAGCAGGGTGGGAAACACTGTGCAAAGTTAGATGAAATAATGCCAAACCAGAGTGCTGTATGCAGCCCCGGTCTGAAGGGGGATGCTTGGAAAGCCGATGCAACGCCAGCATCCTCGGGGAGACTGTTGAGAGCAGAACCCATGGGAGATGGTGGCAGCGGGAGTGAAGGTCTCCTACCTCCCTGGGGGTATCTGAGTCGAATGCCCCCATGAGATGCACAGTAGAACTATATTCATCAGGCCAGGGGAAGCGGGAAGAGGCTGTCAGCCTGCTCAAGGGTGTTCAGCATCTCCCCTAGAGCGGGGAGACAAAGTAATGTACAACCTGGTGGATAGACAAGATCAGTTGTTGAAATGATCTCATTCCTAAAAGAAAAGAAAAAAAGTCCATGATTTTTAAAATCATTTTGTCCAAAAATTATTGTTTGCACCTTGTTATGTTCTGCTGGCCTTTCCTAGCAGGCCAGTTGATTTCTCTTTAGGTTTTGCAAAGGCCAGACTCAGCATGATGCCAATTCATGGGGTCTTTTACCAAAACTCTGTGCTTTTTTGGAAGAAGAGTGCTGTGGACTTGGCTTCCAGTTTTGATTCATCTCCAGTTATCCCCTGACTCTCAGTCTCACAGACTTGAGACTTTGGCACTCTTTCATATACACTTCTAGTGTGCAGGGACCTGTAATCGGAGAGGTGGAGTTAAAATGTAGAGTAATGGGCTGCAGATGGAAGGTGTTAAATTCCTGTTTGAGACCTTTCAGAAAGCTCAATGTGTTTTCTGCAGAGGTGGGAGGTGATCCTCCATCTCTTCCAGCTCGACGGTTCCAACAGCTCCAAAGATACAGTCTGGTTGTACTGGGTGTTTTTATTGTTCTTATGTCTCAGCTGCCTGTTGTTGCAGTATTTTGAGCAGAGGGTTTTGGGGCTGGACGCAAGTCTTGCTATGTGAAGGTCAAATGGACCATACATTGAAAAAGACACGGTAATGGGAAATTCCTTAGGCACTGAGCAAATAGGGGAATGTTATGTGAAAGATTTACCTTGCCTGTAAATTGAATACTGTACAGCTTGAATTAATATTATATGGCTTATGGCTACTTTTTCTCTGATGGATTGTCTTCATTTTTTTCTGGGATTTAAGTTGAAATATGTAGTGAGCACCAGCAATAGCTTCCTCCTTCCTCTCCCACTGTGCGTGAGCATCATTCGGTAGCAGAGCCTGAACCCAACGAGCTCCTGGGGATGTCAGTCATGCCCTGTGCTCCCAGGGACAGCCTTACCCTCCTTCCCATATACTCCTGTTGAGGGTTGCTGAATTTTTCCAAGGCTTTGGCTCAGCATCAGGTGGGTGGGAAGCTCGGCTGGCTGAAAGGTCTTGTTCAAGGAGGAGTCCCCTGTGGTCAGGAAAGCCAAGGAGGAGGTGGCAATCCTCCTGCGCATCCCCCAGCACCTGACATGAATTACGATGTGACGGCAGGTAGCATAGCCAGACGTCCGTTTCTCCATGCAAGGCTGCTGCCAGTGTCTGCTAGTAATGAGGTAATACAATTGGCAGTGGTTTATATTTAATCTGAACCAGCCTGAACAGACCTAGTGCAAACATATGGTTTTCATCAGGAATTACCTTGGGAGTGCATTCACATTGCAGGATGGCAGAGTGGCTGTATCTGCCGTGGCTTATTTAACTGATGGGCTTCAAATAATGAGCAACCGGAGCTGGTCTGAATTTGGTTTTCATTGCAAACCCTGTTCTCTGGAGGGATAAGGAAGGAGGCTCAGCCCTGTCTAGGTCAGGTTGAGGAGACGTTCGTGCTGTGGGAGCAGAATGGCTAGGTTGGACAAATCACGTTTTAAGAGGAGCATATGCAATGTGTGCTGGAGTGGTTTTGTGGCTGAGCATAAACTGATATGACAAGAGCATTTCACACCTGTATGTCACCTTCTGCCACAAAGGATCTCACTGAACTCAGTAAATAACACAGGGATCAACTCCAGAGAAGCCCAAGGACAGTTGCTTCTGGGGCTGTAGTGTGCAGCTGTTCACTAACACACAGTGAGCCTCCAAATCAGAGCAGAAATGAAGGTGCGTTTCATAATTCATTGCCTTCAAAGGAAAAATGTAGTTAGTTAGAACATGCTCCATGAACTGAAGTGAAAATGGCAATTGCACAGCTTGGATTTTGCCCAGGAACTCTTCACAGGTGTCGTATTGCTTTTAATGCCTCCATGGCTCTTGAGTGCTACCATCAGCCTTCCTTCACAGGTGACAAGCCAGCAGCCCTGGCATTGACAGGGTGGAAGTGAGTACAATGAGTGGGTTTGCTCATGAAGAATGTCATGGGGTGATGCTGAGGTTGCTCAAGAGCTTCCAAATGTCCTCCAGGGCTCAGAGCAGCAGGAGGAGACTCCTGCCTGTTGGATCGCAAGGATGCAGGTTGTCCCATGCCGTGAAGCCCATGGCACACGGAGAGGCTTGGGGTACTTATCTGCTGCGCTTTGATGCCATGACATGGCAAAGCTGTTGCAGGGCTGGGGAAGAGGGAGAGAAGTTTAGCCAAGAAAAGGTAAGAAGGGCCTCCAGGATGAGTTGTGGCTCAGACAGAACAAGATATATTTTCCTGTGCACAGGCAAGTGTAAACTCACAGAAAGTCCTATATTAAGAAGCATCAAAAGCAGCTTCCCATCCCCAGAGATGGCTGTCAAATATTCCCAAGAGACTGACCGCACAGTTGCACATCAACTTGGCTTGGTTTACCCCAACAGATGAGACAAGTTTGGGCCACTGGGGCAGGAGACGTTTCATTCCCATGCTGTGGCAGGGGGTGAATGATGGGAGCTGGTGGTGGCACGTGGGAAGCCCTCAGCCTTGGCCACGCCTTGTCCTGAGGACACGCCACAGCCCTGCAAAGGGCCACACTCCCAGCTACGTTTGCCCTCTTGGCATGGCTTTGCTGAATGCAGGTGTTACCAGTGATTATCTAATTCTTGCCAGTCCTCACTGGAGGAAGGTGGGCATCAGAGGCTGGAGTATCCACTGCATTTCCTACAAACACCTTCTCCACCTTCTTCCAACTGTCTTTGCTGTTCTGCAAGGCATGCTTCACCCAGGTGAAGAGGAACGCAGCTACTGCAGGGGGAAATATTATAGTTGGCATAAAAAACTGAATTAGGGAGAAAAATGAGAATATACTTGGAATATTTCAAGGTCTCAAGAGAAATCTTATAAATCATCAGGAACACCCTTTTATGAACTACCGGAAGATGCTATGGCATTGCTGTGATGTGGGAGATGAAAGTACCAAAATAGAACAGAAGGCAAAAAGTTTTTCTGTGCAGAAATGCCTCTTTTGGGGAAAGAAGATGAGGAATGGTGGTTCCATCACTGAGAGCATGAGATTCACATTAGCCCAAAGCTTTGCTTACATCTTGATAGAAGTGGTGCATGACTGTATGCCAGCAGCGGGTTGTTCAGTATAGCTGGGCATCTGTCCAGTGTGCTGTGCCTTATAGGGACATATTGTTTGCTTTTGGTCTGGAAATAGAGGTCAAATTTTACCTTAGTTTATACCCTTGATTTGCTTTATCCTTAGACATAATTAGGTATTGCATGAACGTAAACATTGCAGACTACGAGAGGTGCATACATTTCTGTCTGCAATCTGGAGAATGACCCGAAATGTTCTGCCAGTATGTGGAAAGTAAAATATTATATATATTTACGTGCTGGAAAAGAAATTATTTGTAAATTCTTCCAATTGGCAGTAATGCTAATAAAAATACAGAGAAATGGCACATTAAATGTGTTGCCTTATCTGGGATGTCTACTCTTTAAGCAGACTTTCGCAATAAAATAGATGAATGTGTGACTTAAGTGTAAAACTGTTTCGTTACAACATAAGACACTTCTATCTGAGGAATAAAATAAGCACTCAGTGTACTAATTAGAGAAGCAGCTGGTTTTCAGTACCCTGGAAAAATAACTTCAGGCTAACACAAGAGGGGAAACCCCCCCCACTGTGTCAAATTGTTTATTATAGTACAAATAGGAAATTCTTTGATCAAGCAAGAGACGAGCTCATTTCATCAGCATACAAGCGAGCTACCTGTTACCTTTTATCACATTATGTGATGCGTTGGCAGTAGTAGCGAAAATACAGCTATGACATCCTTATGAGCAATAAAAAACACGGGAAAGAAATCCCAATTTAAAATTCTGCATGTTCCCAAGCTGCTTTGCTTGTGGAGCAGGGAGTTGAAGAGGGGGAAAAAACCCAGTAAGCTCTTCACGGTCACCCTGGCAAAAAAGATTTTGAAGATATGCAGCTCTCCCAGGTGGCACTTCTGAGGTTCATCCAGCTTTGGGTAGCCCCATGGTTGCAATGGGGTTCTGCAGATTTACTGTCTTCTTATGCTTTGCATGCAGAAGTTGTGCTGCTCAGGTGCTGCCCCGTACAGCAAGGCATACGCACACTTGCTGTGATCACCTTTGGAAAGGGAATAAATGACAGCGACATGACTGCATGGTGTCAAGGGATGGTGTCGGTACACTGTCTCCCTAAAAGTCAGTTCTACAAGCTGTTGTACTGCTGTTGGATCAGGGTTTGTACACAGACGTTGCTTTGGTTTGCTTGCACTTGCTTCCCCTTGCGAGGGAAGGGACAACAAATTTGGGTGCTCCACTGGCTGGAGCATGTATGCTGTGTCACAGGGGTGGGAACAACCAAAGGACCTGGACTGGGAGATCTGGGGAGAGAATAAATCTCTCTTCTAAAAATCAAGTGCTGAGCTTTCCCCTGTGGCCTGCAGAAGGCAAGCTGCTTTGCTCTCAGATGTTGCATGGCCGAATGTTTGCTTCTGTCCAGAAGACCAGCTTGCGCTTCCCTGTGTGGGACAACGGCGACGTTCACAAATTGAAAACATTTTATCTTTCTTTTGTCTTTCCCTCTCTTCTTCTTTTCTTTGTTGTTGCNAACATGAAACTGCATAAAATAGCAGTTTCCGTGTTTAAAATGTAGAGTTAATAGGAAAAGCAGGGACAGGTTGTTGCAGACTTTGGGTTTGTCCTCTGTACTCAAAGGCCTCTGATTTCTATATGTGAGAAATGATCTAGCAACACTTCAGCAAGGTTGTCCTTTAAAGTGTGTTGCTGAGCTGAGAAACTTGGTCGGTGAGATGGATGTGATGAGACTTGTCTTTATTTATAGAGGCCACTTTCTTCATGTCTGCTCTGATTTGTAAAATGGAGATTATCATATTATGTGTTCTCGCTGCAAAGAATGAAGAGTAATTATTGTTGCTGGTGAAGCTAGTCAGATTTGCAGCTCAGTACTGGGAAGAGGTTCATAAGTAGTATCAAATTCTGGCTTTGATGCAGTGCCTGGGTGGCTGAGTGCAGCAGTGTTGAATAGACAGGACAAGAGGAAACACTGAATTGCAATTCCCTCCCTGAAACCTGTCCACCCTGTGCTCCAGTGGGGCAGAGTCCTCTGCAAAACACAGCATGCGATCTGTGGTCTGTCTCATGCAGGCATGCCTTGTAATTTGTTTGCATCCTTGTTTAATTTTATTTATTCCTTAAAATGCAGTATTCCTGGTATTATGATTTTGGTTTCACAAAATGCGTATGCCACAGAGAACACACATATTCCTCTGTTTTAATGAGCCTGTGACTTGCTGGTCATCTCAAAGTTGTGCCGAGCTGTCTGATAGCTGCCACAATGCATGCAGAGCTCTCCCGGTATTCCCAGGGCCTGGGGAGCAAAAATAATTAAAGTCCCGGGTAGTCGGGATGTGATTTCAGTCTTCTTGATCCATTTGACAAAGGGATCAACTGGTTACAATTAACAAGACACAAGAGTTCTGAAGACCTGCAAAATGAGTCTTCTTGGTTTTAGGTGCCAGGTGCCTTTGCAGAGGGGAGAGGTTCCCGGGGGACGCAGGGCAGAGGCGGGGGGTGGCTTGCAGCGGCCGTGCTGGAGGCACGCCACGCTCCGCAGGCTCTGCAGTGCCTTTCCCTGCAGGATGGCTGGTCGCAGGGACAGTAATTGGGGCGTCCTGCAGCTTCCCAGGGCTGGCGTGAAGCTGGCACGCCGCTTGGCAGGTGTCTGATGGATATTTTTTTTTCCCTGCAGTCACTGTTTTTGTTGGACTTCTCTTCTAGCCAAGCACTAACAGCATCCTGCTTGTTTTAGTGCTTGTGGTGGAGCACAGGACACATCACACCTGGCACCACAGAGGCAGAGCCCCCAGTCCTCTTCAATCACTGTCTCGCAGGTCAACTCCTGGACAGGTTCCCCTTGGGCAAACATGGGGAGTTAATAGATTTTTTTTTTTAATGGGGAAGCAAACAAGTCCTCTGCAACCGTTTCCTCTCCCTTGCAAGACGAGCCAACGGGCTGTCAAAATGAGTAACTCTCAAGGTCCTTTTCTCAGTGTCATGATAGATGCACCCCGGGCTCTGTCTTTCTGGGCTCCGTTTGAGCCTTTCAGACCCCATGGAAATTTCCTCCTCCAGGAACATATGTCTGTACGATTTACTAATCTTTTATGTGTAGTTGTCATTGAACCAGAGCAGCGAGCTCTGCACAGCCGCTCCTAAAACCACAGGACATGGAGGTGCCCTTAAGGGACAGAGTGGGCTCCAGTGGAGACGTTTCAGCTTTTCCTTCAGCTGCAATGAAGTTTTTTCTTCAAAAAACAGTCATTAAAACTGTAGGATGTATGACAGAGCTGATGAACAGTAAAATAGTGGCCAACAGATATGCCCCCACTGTTCCCAAGGAGCAAGAGAAACGAGTGATTGTATTTTTTACATGTATGCCTTGATAGGGAATATCAGAGACCCTCTGCAGGTGGCTCTGGGGCAGAAACTCCCAAGGGAATGCAAACAGGATGCTTTGGAAATAGACGCTCGTTGTCGTCTTTCTCCATCCTAGGGACTGGTTGCATGTGGATCGCCATGTAGGTAAGGCAGCACCCAGCTCTGCTGGCAGCCTCCTCTCTGGTAATATTTGGGAAGGTGGTGCCCTGTGCCTCGGTTTCCCCACTGCAAAACAGCTATGTCAGCATTGTAGTGCAGCTTTATCTCTTCGTTTCCACTAATTTCATGGATGCCTAGAACTAAAACTGTTTTCAAAGTTGAAAGTTTTATGGAAGACTTTCCCTAGTTCTCATTGAAGTTATGGATTGAGGCTGTAATTAGGCAGAAAGTCTCTGGGTCGTGCTGGGGAAAGGGTCAGGCTGCTGGTCAGGCTGTTCTCCTCTGACCTTAAAATCTCTGAAACAGAAATACTCATCTGGGAAATATCCTGTGGCTGGAGCTTTTCTGTGCACATCCTCTGCATCATTTCAAGACACAGCAGCAACAGCCTTCACCAGACTGTATTACTGCACAGGTTACTTTATGGGCGCAAACAATGACACAGACCAGGACAGAGAGTCACTGCAGCTAGCTATTAAGAGAATAAAAATAAACAGGAGTGTTGTGTGTGCCTGGGACCCAAGCTGCAAAAGACTAGCTCATTAACTTTAAATATATCACCTAGCTGCACTCTGGAGGTCAAATTCGAGAAAAAAAAAAAAGTGTGAATACTTACCAGTCTACACACAGCAGATACTCATCTCCGTTTAAATGTGTGCATCATTTTTGTGCCATTGCAAGAAACGTTTAAGGAGGAGAGAGAACCCAATTATCCTGAGACTGGCCAGGGAAAAGACTTATTTAGGAAGCAGTCAGGCCCAGGTTATGCAGGCTCCCAGTTTAATGCACAAGGCTCTGAAAACCAGGTGTAAGTCTCTGTTCTGCCCTTGAGTACAGGCGATGCAATCCATGCACGTTTTCCCCCTCTTTTTTTCTTTCCCTCTCCCGCTCTGTCTTTCTCCAGCCCAATGAATATTTAATTACATCCTCCAAGGGAGCCACTCCGACAGGAGACTTTTGGACAGACAGCAGTCGACTGAAGGCTGAGAGTCAGGGCTCTCCCATGGGATGGAGGGTGAGAAGGGTTCATGCTGCCGCTCCTCTGAGCATTTAATTATTTCTTCAAAGCAGAAGAGCTCTGGCAGGAGAGTTTGCAAGAGCCCACGCACAGGCGGCTGCTACCTGGGACGTGGGGATTTGCTGTGCCGGCTCAGCCCGATCCCTCTCTCCTCGTCCAGGTCCCGTGTGGATTGGGGGTGGTCTGCTGCACTCTCCCTGCCCAGCACATCCAACCTGGACAAACCACTGCTGATGGTAGACCCTGTGGGATCAGGACAAATGTACCAGGAGAAAGGCAGGATGGGGCTCAGGCCACACGGGTGTATCTCGGCTTGGTATGAGAGAGCAGCTGGGAGTACTTTGTGCTGCGGTTGCCCTCCCTGATGCCCTGACAAGGTGACTGCAGAGCTCTGCCTGCCCTCAAAAGCTTGCGTTTTTCCTGCTAAACATCTTTGAGCAAATACAACCTTCTGTTCTCCTCTTCATTAAAGTCATGGGGGCTGAGGGAAGATGAAATCCTTGGACTGGGGCTGAAAGCCCATCAGCTTAGAGGGAGGGTTGTGAATTTCTGTGCTCAGCCCTGATGCACCAGTGAAGCACAGCACTTCCAGCAAGAGCAAATGATAGTATCTCAAAACCTCTTTGGCCTGGGCATCTGGAAGCACAACCCCAATATGAATGGATTGGGGTTGAAGGCAAGTAGCTTAGGAGAGTAAATGCCCTTTCAAAAGCGCTGGAGGCTCCTTCGGCTGCCCCCAACATACTTGTCCAACCCAGAGTTTGGTCCCTGGGAGTTCAGTGGTAGTTTTACAGGCTCCTCTATATGATAAGTCACTAATGCTTTTCCTTTTTCCACAGCCCATTGGTTTTAGAAGAGCTAACGGCCATTTTTCAGAGGTGCAGACACCCCTTCCTTGGGGCCGTCATGTCCAAAGCAAATTTCCTTGGGCTGCAGTGTCTGGGAGAGCTGGAAAAGAGCTTGGTTTCCCAGGCCTGTGCTGCTCTTAGCAGCCGCTCCATTGTCTTTGGTGTGCTTGGCATCAGTGGATGTTGAACATGAGGTGGGGCCTGATGTTTCCCTGCTGTAGCTCTGCGGAGCTCCACGGTGGCAGCCAAACTGAACTCACAGCACAGCAAACATTGATGCTGGGACTGTTCAAACTGAAATTATCCCCAAGGTCTTTCTGCACGCAGCGAGTGAACAGTGCCCATTGCGATTTGGCAGGTCCAGGACCCCTTGCTGGCCACGCGCGGTCTTTGGGCTCTGAAAAGGTTCCCAGATGACCCAAAGATGTTGCTGGGTGCCTTCAGCATCCTCTTTCTGCAATGGAGCAATTAGCCAGGCTCACATGATTGCTCCCGTGGCTGTTGACAGTGCATCTAGTTGCTATTCCTTTTTATTATCATATTTGCCTGGTTTTTGTCAGAACCGAGACAGTGTCTTGCAGGGAGCAAACCTTTGTGGGTATCTGGAAGCACTTAGCACCCAGCCAATGCTAACGGACTAGTAATGATAAGCAGATCTGATTTGTCTCTGATGATGTGGCCAGCAATGTTCTGAGTCATAGTTTTAGCCATACGAGGTTCAGCCACATGATTGCTAACCCCCTTCTGACTCTTTGACATTAATGCCAGGATTAAGAGGAAGCATTATGGGGAAGAAAAATGTTAGGGCATAACTGTAAGTAAATAAATAAATGTTTTAGGTAGTTTAAAACCAGGGGTTAAGCTCAGCTCTGGTGTTTTGCTAAGATCATCCACAGAAGCAGTGACCATCCCTTGGCTGATGGGTGGTAACTTGGGGATGGGGTGGCATCTGGATCGCACCCTGCCCAGAACCCCTCTGGTCCTCACCCACCTTGCCAACGGACAGCCTTCCCCTGCCCCAGCTGACCCACGCTGCCGTGCCTCAAGGTTTCCTTGCCCTCCCAGTTTGTAAATAAGTTTTTGCAATGTGAGTGCCTTCATCAGTCAGGGACTTCAGCATGGCTCGGGTTTATAAACTTTGTCTGCATTTGTAACTGGTGGGAGCAGGGAGAGGAGAAGAGCTGCAACCGTCACCGGACGGGGAGCACAGCCCACTCCATCCTGGCTGTAGCTTTTCGCCTGCTTGTGCCCCATCCCTCCTTAGGAGGTTGATTTCCTTCAGTGTGATGAGTTCTTGCTAAAGTAGTTAATGTGAGCTCGGAGGCAGAAGGTGGGGGGAGGATGTGAACACTGCGCACATTATAAATTGGCCCAGGGGGATGGGGAGCGACTGGGGCTGTGTGATCGCCACTGACGGCAGTGTTGTTCAGGGCTTGCTTGGATGGCTTGTGGAAAGGAGCAAGGGAAGGCGAGAGCAGCGTAGACAGCACACATGCTCCAGCCTGGCGTTTTCCTCCTTTCTTCCCATTCCTTAAACCCAACTAAAAGTTCATTTCTGAATAAGCCGCACATCGCTCGCTCTGCATATCAACTACTCCCGGGCGAGGAGCACATCTGTAGGCACAGCAAAGCCAAATGTGGGGACATGTGCGGCGTTTGATTTGCCTCCAATGCAGATTCTCAAACAGATGCTTGATGTGTGCATCGCACATCAGCTTGTAGCGCGCCATGTACGTGACTATGGCTTGGAGAAGAAGGAAGGCATCTTTTGACTGTACCCAACACAAATTTCAAGCTGAGTGCTCCCAGGAGCTCATGGGTGGCCTGAACACTCGTAGATCCTATAGGTGATGTGGGTATTGGGCATTACCTCGTTACGCCATGGTTGTAGAGAGCAACCCTGTGCATCTTCACCTTGCAACCATGCAGAGTTGCACTGGGCGCATCTTGGAACCTGGGTGTTGTTTTTTATAATATTTCTCTCCTGGCTGTTGAATACTGTAAAAGGAATTTTCAGCCAAAATTGTGAGGTCTCTTTCTTCATATTATGATGCTGCAGTCTCCTGAGATCCTGATGGCAGGAAGGTTTGTTTTCTGCAGCTTAAAATGAATGTTAAAGGGATATTTGTAACGAGGCAAAATGTTTTGGGGTCTAGTTTCCTTGCTAGTTAACAGTTTTAATTGAAAAAGCAGTCAATAAGGGGATAATGCATTTTGTAACAGCATTGTTCTTCTGAGGTTGTGGAAAATGCTATAATTAAGCAGATGATTAAACTCTGTGAAGTTAGTTATGATCCCTGGCAAAGGCACAGAGAAGTCATGAGCAAGGGTTTGCCCAAAGTCTTGTTCTGAGTCAGACACAGAGCCCAAGAGTCCTGGCACCCGCTTTCTCATGAGTCATGTGTAGGACTAAGCCCTGCCGCTCCTCTGTGGATGGAATGACATTGTAGAAAATGCAAATTGAATAACTCGATATTTTGGGGTCGCATATGGATGGACCAAATATATGCACGGGCAGGTACTAGAATCTCTTTAAAATGCAAATTGTTTTCTTGCTAATCTGGCTAATTTCTTTAACCCAATTTGCATCGTAGTGTGTGGTTTTGTTACTGCCTTTCCCTTGAAGTGATGTACTGCAATGTAAATCGCCCCGAGTCCACTGTCACCTTGCATTACCTTCCCCAACGTGATCCAACGTGCTGTGACTGATACAATCCGACTTGATGTCATAAACTGATGCCTCTCATGGGGAAGCAGAAGGAACACATTTTCTCATAGCCCATAAAAGTTTTAAAGAACGGCTTTCCAAGTGATGGGGTGCCCACCCCTTTCCTTTTCTGCTTAATAAGCTGTCCCAGAAATGAGCTCCATCCTGCAAGTGCTCAGCCCACTCCAGCCCTGCAAAGCCCTTCAGCATGTGCTGAGCCCTGGAGGTGTGAGCAACTTCAGCAGTTGGATGGGGTCTTCTTGCACGTTTCGGGATCAAAGCTATTACGAATCCCTGCTGGGTTTCCTTTCAGAGCCCCCATCACTGGCTCACCCCTAGGATATTCACTCCTGTCTTCAAGAAATTACGGGCAGAGCCTAGTGAATAGAGATCACTATTCTGGCAAACGAGCATTTTGACTCTGCTTATTTTCACATTGTGTTTCCGCAAAGATAAGGACATGGAGAGATTTCAATCAGTGCGTATGCTCAGATCAAGCATATGAAATATAATATAAAGGAGAGGTAGCAGCAGCATGCAGTGCACATGGTAAAGCTGTCACGCTGGGCTGCTGCAGGTACTGCAGTCAATAGTGACATTTTAATAGTAACCCTTGCACTGATCTGCTTTAGTCTGATGGTTTTAGACACTTCTTACACCTACTAATTTAGCAACAGCAACTACATGGGGAGGTAGATGCAGTCAGTTCCAGCTGAATTTGAATAAAAAACAACAAAAATTCTTACAGTTGCTGATCCTCTTTCCAGACTTGAAGGAGGGCTAAGATATCCACCCATACCAATTGGCATAATAATATGTAGGAGGATATGTCTATGGACTGATAGACAAAGGAGAGGCATATAGACATTGAACTACCCTGTTCAGAGAAGCAGGTATTTTTAAGATCCTTCAACAGGCATGAATTTCCCTTTTTTGCCACTTTCATTAAACATCGCGGAAGTTCTCTGAGGGAAAAGTAATATTTGATACAATGCTCAGATATACTTCAAACAGCCACATGCCTCATTTACAAAACATACAATATACTGGAGGGGCTTGGGACTGCATAGGCTCAGTTCATTAACGGCAGGAGCAGCTAATGGCACGGAAGCTGTGTCTACACTGCCTGCTCTGCATCCTGAGCACACAGGGCTTTTAAGAGATGGATGCTGATGGAAAGCTGAAATGAAATGTCTTGTGGATTAGCAATAGTCTGGCTCTTCCCTCTGCGTGTACTCTCTTCCTCTGGAGCATGGGGTTGGCCCTGTAAAAGCTTTGCAGAGACCTGGCTGTTTGGCGGCTCTGTAGAGGGGAAGAGCCCTGGCCGTGCTGATGGCTGCTGTCCTCCTGCCAAAATTGGTTTGTTGGGAAGTGACTTGCCTACAAACTCTCTAGGGCTGGCAAATGACCTATTCTTCTCTATTTGTGCATCACCTGGTCCTGTCTTCAGGTGTGGGTATGCCACAACATGGGCCATTCGTTGGGATAACAACAAATTTGGGTCTGTAGGCACCATGAAGTTGATGTAGGAGGTGCCATAGTGCAGGTATGGGTCCATGATATGCAGCAGATCCAGAGCGGCATGTTGGACATCGGCACAAAGTGGTACTTCAGTGAAAATATTGATCTTTTTCTTTCATTCCAGGGGATGGCCAGGTTGATTTTGATGAATTTATGACTATTCTGGGACCTAAGCTGGTATCATCGGAAGGCAGAGATGGCTTTCTGGGAAATACAATAGACAGCATATTCTGGCAGGTAAGTGGTCATTTTTACAAATGCAAATTTAGCCAACTGTCAAGAGCTTCCAGAATTGATTCGTTGAGGAGCACAAGATGTTTAGCTAAGCATGAATGCTTGTGTAAAGGTTGCTTGGGTCCCTCTCGCTGTGTGCTGTGTAAGATGATCCCGTGTTGCCGGAGGGACTTGCTCTCAGCTAAGCCCTGTGCAGGAGGAAGGGAAGGCACTTACTGTGGATGAACTGCAGTTGAACACAACAAAGCGCCCAGTTATTTGTGCAACACATTTGGGAGCATTTTGGAATTCATTTTTGGAA
The DNA here is from genome assembly GCA_013389945.1 of Fregata magnificens. Taxonomy (NCBI): domain Eukaryota; kingdom Metazoa; phylum Chordata; class Aves; order Suliformes; family Fregatidae; genus Fregata; species Fregata magnificens. The sequence goes on from WAAD01017454.1 coordinate 293,189, forward strand.
GAGAAAAACATTTTTCTCAATGAGTCTTTTGAGTTAGGAGCCTTGAACCTGTCCGGCTGCTCTCAGAAATGTGCCACTGTTCAACATCCCTTGGCTGTGGTTGAAGGATGCTCCAAGCAGAGTGAGGTGTGCCATGCAGGTCACGTCTGATCGGTGCTTCTGTGGTTAATTCCGGTCCGAGGCTGAGGATAACGATGTTGTGCCAGTGCAAGTTTTACCCATGGTGCTGCCCTGGGGTGGTTTGGCCCTGCCAGTTTCAGGCATCGGGGGGGAGGCAGGTCTGGCAGTGGGAGCTGCCTCATGTCTGGTGTGCAGTGTGATTTTAAACAGTGTTAGACTTTCCTGGAAAAGCAAGGACAGTCCAGGCTGTTATGGTGGGGATTAAAAATCTCACAAAACACAGTGCTGCACATTTCTTGCCAATGGAGATTACTGCTTTGCTTGCTTGCTTGCTTGCTAATAAACTTTGGCTGTTACCAAGTTTATGAGAATCAAAAGAGTCAAACCTGGATATAAGTATTTCTGTCTTCTTTTACTACCCTCCAGCAGTGTGCAGACTGAGTTGGGTGGAGTTTTGTAAAAGTCTTTTTAAAGTCTTTTAAAAACTTGTTCCTGGCCTCCTGGCATATGACAGAAATAGCCCTGGAAATCCTGGTCTGGATTCTAGCATTCGGTCGTCAAAGCAAGAGTTTGGCGTTGGTGAAGCTGCAGTGGTTTGTAACGTATCTGGGGGGATGCGAGAGCTGAACTCACACCACGAAGGGAAGGACTGTGGCAGTCACGAATGTTTTATTGCCTCCATTGCATCTTGCAAGCCTCATCCCAACATGTGAGCAACAGGGAGAGGAGGAAGCACCATCCCATCCCACGGAGCCATTGGTGCCTTACAGACCCTCGGTGAGACTGGCCTCACCAGAGATGTGCAAGAAACAGAAATACCTGTTGGGAAAATCAAGTTCATGAGCTGACCTCTTTGATGGGGAAGCAGACAAGTCTGGAGCCCTCCCTAAAATTCAGCTCACAGGTTAACTCGCTGCCATTTAGTGACCCTTCAGCCCATGTAAATGCCTGCAGTGGGTTTGCTCAGAGGAAGCAAGGAAGGGAGGATGTGTGCTCTGGTTTTAGAGCAGCAGGACTCCTGGACTCAGCTTTTGCCTTGCTCTTTCATGCAGCAGGGACCGTGGCCCTTGTGTCCCCCAGGCTGCAGTGGGACAAGTGAAAAGAGTGCAGAGACTTCGGGTAACCAGCCCCCTTGTCGGAAGGGACAGCCCTGGGGGTTGTCTGCAGGCAGCGAAGCTTTGACTGAGTTGCACAAGTGCTCCAGGGCCTCGGAAAAAAACATTTACGGTTTTTTACTTGTAAGGGTAAAAATACATCTCTACATAGCACTTTCCTGGATTTCAAAGCCCTTGAAGAGAAGGCTTCATCTCACATTTCTTTTCTCCTGGGGTAGAAGAGCTCATGAAGAATAATGTAATTTTGCTGCTTATTCCTAAAGAAAAAGCAAGGATAAAACCATGTAGGGAAGTGCCATTCAGGGATGGTTCCCTTTGCCCATTCCTACCCGCCTTTACCCAAGGCCTCTGCAGGGCCATAAGTCTTTAAGCAAAGCATCTATGCATCTGCATTATCTCCTGTAGGATTACGTCTGATTTGAAACAAAGCCCTTTTTGGAATCAGGGCCTGCCTGTGTTTCCTTGTGTGCAATTTCCTGTGCCCCTTGATGTGCAATTTTCACATTTGCTGGAAAGGAATGGCAGGGACAGGGGGATGAGTTTGGGTTGCTGATAGAGAACTTCAGCCCTGCAGCCATCCCCAAGGAATGATTTTAAGGAGGGGATGGTGCCCACAAGCCTGTAGTTGTGACTGGTGCTAGGTGGCAAGGGTAGCAAGGGTGGGACAAGAAGGGACAACTCTGCCTTGGTGTCAGCTGGCTGGTCGATGCTACCAGGAAACCTCACCCCAAAGCTGCAGGCAGCAAAAGGCATCTTGAAAAGGCTCTTATATCAGTCCCAGGGGGAAAGAAAATTCATGTTGGCATCCAGAAAGTGCCTTCCCCTCTTCCATCCAAACAGCTTCCCTCCAACTGTCACGATTTTGGCTCTCAGGGTATTTTTGCTGAGGGTCCAGCTTTCTATACCGTGACATTTCTGTGCAGACTCTGTTCCAAGTGCGCCTTAATAAGGCTTTAAATAATGCAATGACAGAGTTAAATAATAAACAGCAGCAGAAGGAGAGAGGAATTCAAAGGGACAGGCAAGGGCCCGGAGATGCATTTGCAGACAAAGCTGGGAGTGAGTTGGTGGGATACAGGAAGGCGGTTCCAGATGGCAGAAGCTGCAGAGGGGAAGGATCTTACAACAACAGCAGTGGGGCTGCAGGAGACTGGGAGGGGGTAGAAACAGTGGAAGAATAGGGAGGAAAGAGAGGGATCATGCGTGGAAGAGGCAGGCTTGAAATAATAGGGAAAGGGTGCATCCTTCCTATTGTATGTGTTGCCTAAAGAGAGGTGGCCAGCCCGGGAGAAGCAGGATTCAGCCGAGACCTGAGTGTTGGCAGGTGTTGGAGACACGGAGGGTCTCTCAGATGTATTTTCCTTCTTTGATTTCCCATGTGGGCTTTAAATTGAGTCATATCAGTGTGTGTTTAAGGTGGCTGACTCTTGCTTTCTCTGGTAGCGGCGATCAGTTCTGCTCCAGTTAGAATGGCTCTCCGCGGTCCCTCAGCCAGGTCGGGAGGTATTTAGGGGGAGGGAAAAATCATCCCTGCAAATACTATTTCAGGCCAAGTCAATATAGACTGATGATATCAGGAGAGCTGAGGAAACGTGGACTCTCCTCCATCTCAGAAAGTCTGTCTTTCCCGAGTGAGATGCTGCGCACAGCAAGCACCGTTTTGCAGAGAACACCCTTGGGTGCCTCCTGCTCTTTTTCAAAATGGTTTTCTCATCCTCATGCCAACTGTGTGCAAGTGGAAGTAACGTGTACCTGTGCACAGACATCTTTAACTGTCTTAAATTTTTAAGACAGTCTTAAACTGTCTAAAATATTTTTTCTTAAATACACAGCTGCCCGGTAACCATTAGCCAGCCCTCAGCATGCAGGATCACGGTCAGGAGGAGTTTGAAGGCTGGAAGCACCCGATGAAGCCCCATTCTCCCTGCTTTGGGCCAGACCTGCCATGGCAAGCTTGCAGCAACAATGCAAACGTCCCCTTTGGCTGCTCCCACAGGGTCTGCATTTATTCAAAACAAAATGTAAAGAAAAAAAGAGCATAGATGAGATTTTGGGCGTACCTATTGAGCTCTGTTTTGGAAGTCAGTGGGAGTAGGTGAGCCTGGCCCTGCGCAGGGGTGTTGGTCCTCCCATGGTCTCTCGCAGGGTGCCTGCCCCCTTCCCTCTCCATCTTTTTCCCTCTGTATTTTTTAAAAAGTGGCCACCCATCACTCGCCTTCCTCTGCCCACCTTCTCTGAGCCACTCCTGCTGTTGCTTACACCTATTGTCCTGAAGCTGGTTTTCTTTAGTGTGGCCAGCAGTGGTTTTGCAGTGATGCGGTAGCTGTTGCATGGTCAGAGGGATGCAGTTTGATCAATTTTCAAGCATGAGAACTTGTTTTTCCAGGGCTCAGAGAATATGAGTCTGGTTCCAGTTAAGCGCTGAGGGCTGCGCTTTGCACAAGTGAGTTTTGAGGCATTTCCAATGCATGGCCATTCAGGTCTGTAAAGCGATTTAGATCAAGAGCATTACAGAAAAGACAAACATCGCTACTGGTAAATATTAGCTCCTTTTTTTGGCAAACAGAATCCAAATCTGTCCACTCTGCCCTGCCATTCTGAGCCAGAGAGGGGGATGAAAAGAGAGGGGAGAAACTAGGATTTCATATTCATTTACAGTTTCTGCCCAGATTGTTTCTAAGTGCAAAGACCTTCAGGCACAAGTGTTAAATAGTTTGCACGGGACACAGTGTAGTGGATCTCCAGGCCCTGGGGATAAGCAACAGGAACAGAAGTAATAATCATCTTGGATTATAGGCTTTTAATTAAAATAAAGCTCTCTGTCTTGGCTAAAATGCTTTTTGAAGGCAGAACAAGTTTGAACAGTTAAACAACAGGGCTGCCTCTGCATCAGATGCAGAATAAATTCTGTACCCAGCAGCACTGATGAGATTATTTTGAAAACTCAATACTTTGTATGGTGATCATCTGAGAGGCAAAATGCTGCCTGCTATTTTTTTCCCTCTCTCTTTACTGTATGCACATGGAAGCTGTAGGGAACATCATTTCAGCCAGCGCTAATGCATTGCCTGTGCAAGGATATCTGGAAGCTTTGTCTTGCATGAGGGGACGGCACTGTATCATCTGCTCAGACATGGTGCCCATTCGTCGCATTAGATATCGCCCAGTATAATTCACCGGTGTTCAGGCAGAGGCTAGTTGGTTTGGGATAAATAAGGCTGCTTTGCAGGCGCAGGAAGACCAGAATACCAACGCGGTGCTTCGGGCTGGGGAGATGCTGCTCAGAGATCTCATTTTTTCACCGTAGAAATGTCTCCGCAGTTTGGGGGGGGCCAGCCAGAGGAGTGGGGAGGCAGGTCCTGCCAACGGAGGAGCTCAGCAACTGCTCATGTTTTCTGAGCTTGGGAAAACCTTTTTCATCTCTCCAGGCTTCCACATACCTTTGCTCAGGAGGAGGAATAGCTTGGTTTTTATGATCGTTGGTGGATGAGTAGGTACAGCCAAAGCTAGATCCCGCGGCACCCCTATGCAAGGAAGGAGGGATAGCCAGGGACAGGCTAGAGATCACAGAAACCCCTGTGCTCCTGAGCCACCAAGCTCAGCAGCATGCACCAAAGGGCAGTTTGTTCTCTGCATGCAGGAAAAATAGAGCAAGGGCCACATCCAGCTGTGCAGTATTGCATCTGGCGCTGGCTGGGGAGGGGGCTCAGGGAGGTGAAGGGGGGCTCAGAGCCGGCTGCAAACGTGGGATAGCAGAGGGATGTGGCTGCGATGAGACACAGCAGTTTTGTCCTCCCGGCACGGCTGCTGATGCTTTAATGACTTGCTGTGCAAAACTGCCCATCCGTAGTCTTGTTTGCAGTTGTCACTGCAAATGCAACAGCGTCCCGGGGGAGAGATCTGGGCTCTCATGATCTGGTCAATCAATTAGTGCTTTAATAGAGTGAAATGAAGGAGAAAATGTGTGGGAACCTCGGTGGCATAGGGCAGGGTAGGGAGAAGCTGCGGCGAGCAATGGTGTGGGAGGGAAGGCAGGGGCCAAGCATGCAGTGTCGGAGCCACGCTGCAGGCGAGGCATGTGAGCGGTGCATGCCTCCAGTGGCACTTGGCTCTCTACAAAGACAGTTTTGCTTGGAGAGGGATTTTTCTTTATTAAGTCCAGTAGATAAACCTAATTCAATTTGTCCCTATATGTGAGTTTTCTCCTCTTGTCCCTGCAGAGGAGTTAATTTGATGATGGCAAATTAGCCTTGCCAGAGTTGTGGAGAAAGTGTTTGTGTCTCCGTGTGCAATTTCACGTGGTAACAGATCCAACCGCCCCCCACCACCGCAGACCATGGCATTGTCGAAATAACAGCTTGCCGCTCGCAGCGGGGCCAGCCGGGTATGGGGTGTACGTGGCCTCCCCTCCTAACCCTCCTCCTCCTTCTGGGCTGGTGCAGCCCCCCTGTACAGATGTGGGATATTGCTAAGCCCCAGGAGGGGCCATTTTACATCTTGCACCACAATTGCTTGCCAGTAGTGAGCTGCTCTGCTGCTGCAAATACCCCTTGATTTCAGGATTTCAAGTGCTGCTGTTTCAGCCTTTCAAAGAACCATCTCAAATTGACTTCTGTGGAGGAAGAGAGTTAGTTTTGCAGTTCAGGGTACCGGATGATGCTTGGGGTCGGTCGTGGTTCCTGGCAGGGCAGGTTTTGCAGCTGGGCTGAGTGCGTGTAGTTCAGAGTGGGTAAGGAACTGCTGTTGTACCACTGCTTGGAAAGAAAGCTGAGATTCAGAGAGGAAGGATAGCTTAATAGTATGTGCAGACTTAGTGCCTGTGTAAGGGGCCTCCCTCTTGGTGGCTACTTTGGGGTTTAAATCAGCTGCAGCTGAAAGTTTGGGTGCCAAAACTTGATGGATGGGGTCAAGGATGGGCAACTGGGGCTGCACCATTGCACCATGCACATCCCCTCACCAATGCACGTCCTCTTCCACCAAACAAAACCCTCCACCCCACAGCAATATTTTCAGTGTTAGCAACAATGTGGGCGTCTGCTTTTTGGTTGTTGAACCTGAAGTATTGTAAAGTGGTTTCCACAGAAAAGAAGTTCTGTACTTAGAATCATAGAATCATTAAGGTTGGA
>WAAD01017456.1:0-24997 GCA_013389945.1 Fregata magnificens
TCTCTTCTCTTCTCTTCTCTTCTCTTCTCTTCATTTGCTTTAGTTCTTTTATTCCCCTAACAAAAAGTCAAAAGTTTTTCCTCTAACCTGATATTGAGCTCCCTCTCCCACACACCAACCGTTGCAATAAGCAATGTAGACACACCGAAATATGTCCAGACAAGCCTCCTCCCAAGTGACATAGAAAGCTCAAAACACCACCTGCCATTCTAGGTAAGATTATTAGATGCAAGCTATATGCATCATTTAAAATCATTAGCATAAAATCAATAGCTCTAGGAAATAATTAGTTTTCACCATGACCTTGTCCCTCATGGTACTTCATCCTCAAGGGTTATTTAATTAAGGCATAAGAAGGATAGTTTTGCTTAGTGATTCTGCATGAAATTTAACTGACATGTAGATATTGAAAGACTCCCTCTCCTCCATTCTGAAAAGCCTGTTACTTCTTTATCCTTGATTCCAGCTAAAGGCCCTTAGAAACCTGACAGTTTGATTGTGATTACAAATAGCTTCAACTTGTGGCAAGTAATACTTAGGAAACCTTTCTAATTATAACAGTAGTGAAGCACTAAAATGGAGAGCTTACCAGAAGGACTAGAAAGGATGTGAAATTTCCTTTGCTAACTACCTTTAAGAATAAATTTGACTGTTGTTTATATCCCACCTTGGGATAGTGCAGGTTTATCTACTCTACATTGTTCAAGATGGGTGAACCGAATGACATCCTGAAGTCTCTTCCAGCCCTATCTTTGAACAATTTATCTTTAATAAATAAATAGCTTTCTGTAATCAGCTAATCCAACTCTACTTTAGTTCTCTCACTATGATCCCAGTGTGCGTCCAAAATGTGTGAAAATCAAAAGCTGTTCTTTTTTAACTGCCAGATTTATAAACTTCCCTTATAATAGAAAATGCAGGCATTTTCCTTTATTCCTGGACACCAACACTGGCAATAAAACCTCTGAATTTGGATCTTAGTTGAGAGTTGATGATCGTTTATTTACTGTCTGAATTCCAAAGTTCTTACTGACATGGCTTTCTAAGGCCCTCTACTCAGAACAGATGGGCTATAACTAAGGCTTAATACATAGGACTAAGATCTGCATGTCTATTTCTAGTCCTAAAACTAGGACAAACTCATTTTGTGTCCTTAAGAAAGTCATTTAAGCCTTCTCAGTTCCCCAGTTTCCCCAGAAAATATAATTGACTGTTTCTCTTTCATGGACATAATAGAGCACACTGTTGACAGAAAGAACAGAACTTTTTCATGAGTATCTGAGCTCTCACAGAGGATTTGTGCTTACCAGATTTCTAGCATAAGCTTGCCAATTTAAGACACTTGAAAAGTTTAAGGAAGTCAAGAGCTTTCCCAAGGTATAGCTGCTATGCAACATCTAGAACTTTAGAACAAAATGGCCAGGATTGATGCAAATTTCAAGAGGAGATGTTTGAATGCCGTTGGAAATTTAAAATTGTGAAAATGGAATGAAATTTTGAACAGGAAAATGTAGGCAATATTGGACTCAAAAGAAGGAATATTTAAAGGCCATGGCTGTACCTCTACGTCTGCAATTGTGAATCACTTGAGGTGGGATGAAGCAGCTTGAGCTGTGAGAAGTTAAGGACATAATAACTATTCCATTACTGTTACACCATAGCATTTTTACAGGCGGATCATCTAAAAGTTAGCCACTGATGGATAAAACTGACCAAGACTTGCTCAAGGGAGTAGTCTTAGAAAGGACGAAGAGAAGAAGCCTTCAGTGTTGGTGTATAGAGGCCAAAAAAAAAAAGAAAAAATGGAAAAAAAATCACATAGATCAATTTCGGTTCTTATCGTTCTCCTGAGATGAAAGCCCTGGAGGCAGAGCACTGTTGTGTTCCCCAGAGCATAAGTCTGTGACTGCAGAACACAATGACTGCAGAAATGTTTTCCAGAAAAATTTCTCATTCTTCTTTTAACTGACCTTTGGGTCTTTCTATCAATGTGGTCTGATTCCACAAGCTCTCAGAGGGAAGAAGTAGAAGTTGGGCTGGAAAATATGAGGTTCAAATTAGGGCAACATAATAAAAAAGATGCAATTGTGCCGGATTTCAATTTCCAACAGCGATGATGCCATTGTTTTAGAGATCATCCAAAATTGTTTAGCAACATTTAAATGAAAACCTGGTCCTAAATGACAAATACAGTATAAGGCTGGCTGCTAGCTCTTTTTATTTAACGCAGACTGTCACCTGTGAGGCTGATTTCCCTGCCCTGCTCTGCCTTTGCAATGAGGCTTAATAAATATAGACAGTGATTACACAGAAATAACATTTTAAACAGGCCCAATTCAATCCTCAGAATGGATAAGATGCTTAATAAATATGCTACAACCATTAGAGAGAAGGCTGATTCTGAAATATGGCCTGTCTCAGGTGAAAGCTATGACACTCTAGATACTTTCAGTACTGTGACATCAGATATTCTTGTCTGAAATTCTCTCCCTTGCCTGTACCCAAAATGTAGCCTTTACATTCTGGTTCATGAGAGCTACAGTATGAGCTGGTATGTCCTCTGCTGGGATCTGCAATCACTTTATGCTCCCTGTGGATTCCTCCATTTCCAGGAAATTCACAATCAGCCAACTACCTTTCTAGACACTTTTTACTGATCTCATACAGGATCTAGGGAAATTTTAACAGGAAAGAGGGAAGGTACTTCAATTTTCTTGACTGTGATTTTTTTAATACTCGGATGTTATACCTGTTCTGTTACTACTCTTTTAAATTAGATGCTCTGTGGTGGGGTGGTGGGGATACTTATAATAATAATGAAAAACTATTTTTATCATTCACCAGAAGTTCTGCTTTCAGATATTTTTTGTATAGTTGCATATATATATAGGGCTGCACAACATTTTTAAAGATAGCTACAGTTGTTCATGCAAATGAGGTCACTGTGCATGTATAATAGAGAATTACGTATGTGATGGGCAATTTTCACATACACTTCTATTGAATTCCTCTTATCTACATCTTAGAGCATTTAAATTAGGTACACAGTTATGCACTCATTCTCTGAATTATCATATCTTTCTTTTATATAAAATATTATCAGTAATATAGAAAGAGGCTATAATTGCTAATCCTTAAGTACATTTGATGGCTAGCAGAAAACACACAAACTGAAGAAAGTGGGATATACTGAAGCCTGGGGAACTGTTGGAGGCTAAGGTATCATTAAGCAGTACGCACTATAATACAAATATTAAGTAATAAACCAGGTTGACTTTCAATTTACTAATAATTCAATCTGACAGGAGTATTCTGGTGTGGCTGGCAAGGGGACAGTGATTTATTTTAGGGACAAAACCTGAACTCCTGATTTAGGGTTGTACTGAATTTAGGTTTTATATTGTCAAATAAAGGGAGTAGGGAGGAGTAAGAACTCACTTTTATAGTTAACTGAGACACGGCTGACATTGCTTAAAAACATGAATTATAGAGGCCATTAAAAAAAAACAGTGGGAGGCTTATTACTTGAATGCTCAAGCAACTCAAGTAACAAAAAACTGATAGCAAAGATAAAAAAGCAACTAAACAAAGAAACTGAAAGTAATGAAGAATGTCAGAAATAGGAGAAGTTTTCTACAGGAAAGAGGCTGAAATCAAGAAATCCTCATTTAGGAAAGCAGAAGAGTAAGAAACGCTAGCACTGAATCTGAAAAAATACCCACAAAAGTTATTGGCAAACTTTCTGTAAGTCCTATGTCTGCAAGTGTATAAATTGCTTTCCCTGTAATTTCAATGTTTGAGTGACTAATTTTGCTGAACATTTATCAAACAAATTAGACTTCCTAGCAGGTAGATAAATTTCACTGAAGAAAAGAAGCTATTCCTCATGTAATGTACCTCCAAACAAGAAAGAAAATGCAGTCAAAATTGTTCAGTGGAAATATTTGCAAGGAGAAATGATCTGTTTGAAGAGAATTTTTAGAATATGTTTAATAATTTTTTAAATCTATATTTTCTGAAAACTATTTTAAATTTTTAAAGTAGAATTCTTAAAATACCTTTCACTTGTAACAAAGTGTTTCTTATAACAGAATTTTTTTACATAATGAATAAGAGAAAGAAGTTCTGATGTATGTCTACATTTATTTTTCAGGGCCTAATTTTCATACTCTTGATTTCGTTAAATCCCTCTGTAACTTCTGACTGCAGTGGTGTCTTTCCTGCCTTACATCAGTTAACTGGGAGGAAAGTAAAGTTCTGTATGGGATTGAACCTGTGTGTCAATGTACACAGGTTTCATAAAACTTAAGCAATATCCACACAGATACATGTATATGTGTGTGTGTATATATATACTTATCTCACAGAGTTTTGCATTACTTCTATATATGTTTCACTGTTCCATGCTGTCCCTTTACTGTATAAACAAGAGTTAGGCATATGCATACACCTGAATTTTCCCAGTATTATTTGCCCAGGTCCCTGTCCAGAACTGAACAAAGCACCTTGGTATATATACTTTTTTATGGCACCGGTAGATGCCTCACTAGCATGTATTTTGGGACAGTCCCTCCACACAGCCTCTCCTAATGATCTAAAAGCCTAAAACCAAGCAGCCAAGGGGATTTGTGTAGTATGTTAAACCTCTAATACAAGCTGAATGCTGTGTCAGCACCAATTCTAGTTACTCTCTTTGGTGCTATTAGATACACATGGTGAGACTTCGTTCCCATCATGTTTATAGTTTCAGCATTGCCTAAGGGGGTTATAAAAACTAGTCATGCCTGTGTAATTCTTGTGGCATGGCTAAAATAATAGCCCTGAACTCTGAGAATTATTTCTGGATGTAAAGCAATAATGGGCTATCATTCATTCCTTTCTTTTCTGGCTACATTAAATAACACTTTGGTATTTAGACCTAATTCACAATATGTAGATCCTGAGTGAGAGAGAAAGAGAGAAGTTCACTCAGTGTGACTGCAAATTCAAACACAAAGATAAGAATACAAAAATTACCATCCTACACCCTGTTCCTTCCTGATTTGAAATTTGCTGAAATTGTCAAATCTCAAAAACTGCATAGCTTCTCTCAGGGGCTGTAGCCCCTGAGACTTGGGCAGATTAATTTCTGAGCATGAAGGTGTCATGTATTTTTCATTGAGATAGAAAACGAAGATCGAATGAGAGTTTAGGACAACTTGGAAATGGCAAGGTGGTACAAGACAGGATTTTATACTGCATTTTCAATTTTACAGTGTAGCTCTTCAATAACTGCCATTGACAGAAGGTACTATTTAACATGAATAACGGTATTGCTGTTTATACTGTAACATAGAAACAACGTCATTTAGTGACATTTAAACAATCCAGCTGACCATTTAATTTTTTGTCATAAGAAATGGAGCATAATGTTAACAAAATAGCAAAAGGAATGGTCTGGTAACTGGAACAGATATCTTCTGACTTTGAAGACATCTACTTCAGAATTTACCAAAGACTTTGTGTTTGCGTCTAACAGTGATTATATGTCATAGTTGGTACACTGTCCTAGTCACCAAATTACTCTTGAAGTCCCTTGCACACTTGTGTTTCCTTCCAATGGAAACCCACAGCTCCCATGAGAGTAGGTAGATCCAAGTGGTGGTCAGTAGGGTGAACACTTAACTGGACCAGGGACTCTGAAACATTCCCGAATCTACTAGTTTAGGTTTAGTTCAACCTTCCAACACCTCATTTCCCTGTCTCCATTTCTCTGTCTCAAATGTAAGAATAACAATGCTGTTCTCCTTTATGCTGGAGTGGTAAGGATACATTTGTTAAGATTGATAAAATAACGAGCAGTGGGCCCTTCTTTATCCAAACCAGAATAAATGAATAATGGTATATTAAGTATAGCCAGAAGACAGTCTCTAAGACAAGACTCTTCTTGTGTAATTAACGTGGTCAGCTGCTTTCATAAGAATTACTTTTCTCTGATTAGCTATGACTGACTTCTCTTTACTGTCCTGATTCAGGAAACAACATAAACATATCCTTATTTTAATTACACACTCAAACACATGCTTCACCTAAAGCATATGCTTAAGCCTATCAATTTCTTAGCAAAGCACTGAAACAGCAGCTGTATTGCAAAGCTAATGAATAAAAAACCATTGGCTTTTGGTGTCAGGGCATGGCCAGGGCCAGCTGCTCCCTGAGGGACAGCAAGCCAGGGACCAGAGATCCCTGGGCTGGCAGGGCAAGGGCCTCTCCAGCCAGGGCCCAGCCCCACAGTACCTGTGCAAGGTGAGCGAGGCAGACCCAGAGACTGCGGCCAGGTTCAACCAGGAGTCCAGATCATCAGGCAAGTTCACAGTGATGAGGATGGGCCAAAGCCAGACCAGGATGTCAGCCCACAGGTGGGGTCAGGATCAGGCCTGGTGAGGGAAACCCATGTCAGACACAGCCCCAGCACGGCCGGGCAGGGCCACGGGGGTGGGGATGGGCTCAGGCCAGGCTGGGATGTCAGCCCGCAGGTCGGGCCCATCTCAGCAGGGCCCGTGGCTGGGTGGGGCTGGGCTGTGGTAGAGCTGCTGCTGCAGATCCTCACTCCCGTGGCATCACTGGGGCAGGGACAGATGGCCCTGAACTGAGCTGAAATGGGACTCCTGGTCCCACGATCAGGAGCTGTGGAGGCTCCAGGGGAGGTTGGTCAGGGCCAGTATGGGCTGTTATTGCCCTCAAGGCCCTGACATTAGGTTATGCAACGTAAGAAGTCCCTATTCCGTCATTGCGCTGTGAAAATTAAAGAAAACCCAGAAGGCTAGACAGGATTTTTTTTTAAATATAAAGTAACGGCTTTTTTTTTTTTTTTTTAATTAAAGCCTAGTAAACGTTTTGACATCTCTTTCTGATTTTTTCTATTTGGAAAACAGCAATTACAGAGATATTTTTAAATTTGTGCACTATGACATGGGAAAATTTGAGGGGGCCTTCTTTATAATTATGGCTTTTGAGTGGGGGAAATCAGGAATTAGTTCCAATGATTTTGTATTAGTATATAACTTTGCTATATGGGCAAAATACATACTTACACAATACCTTGCGATTTACAACTTTAACCATTAGCTAAATATTACCAAAGGATAAACATTATGATGTATTTATTTCACCCCAGTGTACAGTTAGAACTTGAGCGCTTTTCACACATAGGACATGTAAGGTAATTTTTTACTTCAGTTTAATACTTGTGATTTTTAAAAAATATTTACATTGAAACATAGCTGAAACAGCTGTCAGTGGATCTTAAAAATTACAGTATTCTCCTTTAAAAAACCCTGTCTTTTTTATTTCTTGACACTGTAGATGAAAGACCTGTCTCTAGGTCTAGTATCTTTTAAGACAAAAAAGGACCATTCTCACTAGGTGCCCTACTAGTGACTATTTTGCATTCTAACAAATCTGTGGCCACCTAGGATTTCACAGCTGTCACTCTGCAGCACTTCATGGTCACCTGGAACTTCATTAACAGGAATAGGAGCCAGACCCTTGGGCTCTAAAATCACAAATACTTGTCACTGAATATAAAGAAACAACATTATTGCTGTTACAAGCACAGAAGCAAAAAAACCAACGACAAATCTGAGGAGTTCTGAGTGCATCTAATCATGGCTACTGAGTACCTACACTAGCTAGACTCATTATTGAATAAAATAGAATTGTTTATACTAAGGATAATATTGTAACAGACAGAGTTTGAGATCTTAAGATGTTATTTAAGAGGAGGATTTTTCTTGCTTTTAGTAATCCTGAGGCCTTCAAAAAGGATTTGAATTAAACACATTTACATCTTTCAGCCCAAATCTATACTATTGCATAGTCAGGACATGTGATTTAAATCCTCTGACAGGGCGAATCAACCATGGCAAAAAATCTTGGTTTACCATTGTGTGACTGGGCAGGACACCCCCACAAAATGACTGACAGTAAGAAAACTTCAAATTATCAAATACAAATTCGTTTTGCACATCAACTTTGGAATGCCTAGTCAGACCTGTGGTAAGCAATTATTGATTTAAATTAAAGCAGAAAAGTTTACATGCAAATCAAAACTAAATGAGTTGGTTGCTCATAAATAACTCTCTTCTCTATTCATACAAATGGTGATCAGAAAGTGAGAAAGAAAAAAGAATGAGAAAAAGATGTAAGACATCATATATATATATATATATAAAAAAATACTTGCTTTCAAAGTAACAAACACCTTGGAAGAGATGAGAAGTCCTGCCTTCTTTTATCATTTACTATGTATTTTCTGTACAAGCCACACTTACGCCCACTTCTACGTTACTTAACGAAACCCTCAGAATGGAGGAGTAGTGCCCACTCTGAATGACTCTGTGTATGAGACAGGCATAAAAAGGCAAAACTGATTACAGAAGAATAGAGGAGGTGGCAGATTTTGGATGGATGAATGTTCTGAGTTCACGTGAAAAAAACCCACAACTAGCTTCTTTGTGCCTATACATGAACTTTTATTTCTTATATGTAGGAGAAAGAGAATAAAAGAGGAAGTTCTTCAACTTGTCAGAACTATTCTCCAATTTGTGCTCCATTTATTTAGGGAAGAATAAGACCCATTTATTTATTTTTCTTGAACAGTGTTATCTCCTCTGATCCTGAACAGTCCTGTTTATTTTCTGTGCAATACAGATTGTACAACTTGACCTAGTCACAGTGTGTCTAAAACCACAGTCTAAATGATTGCTATCACATTCACTAACCCACCTTGTAGATTAGGAACAGATTCTAAATCTTTTTATTTAAATTATTTTCTAAGAGTGTCATTGTCCCAAAAGGGAGCGTTTCCACTTCTGCCTATAGCTCCAAATTGTAAGTAAGTGCTTATCATGGTTTCTTGTGCTTCTGAACCGACAGTCCTGAACAATGGATCCTCTGTACAAAACTCAGAATCATTACAAGCTTTTCTCCTAAGCAGCTACTTATGAAGTGCCATGGTCTAAAAATACCACCTCTGCAGGGTGTAGAATTAGTTGATTTTATAAGCTATTTCCACTTCCAGTCTTTTGCCTGACAATGCTGAAGTGGGTAACAATCAGTTTTAGTTACACTGGTGTGATCTGAAAGTCAAACATTATTTCCTTAGAAATTGGTTTCAAAACTATCAAATCCTGTCCTAAAGCAACCGCCTGGGGGAATCTTTCTGATTCTGATCTGAGTTGAATTAAATTGATGATCAAGCAGAAACCTGCTTCACACTCCTGACTGCAGATATAAAGAAACAGGATTACTTTATTTTATTGATTTTTTTATTTCTGGAGTAAGTCAGATTTTCACACGTGTGATAAATTAATGTTGTATCTAATCACAGGTATGGTGGCACCTAGATATATGCCCACTCAACCTAAAATTTCCCATCATTGTATAGAATAAGTTAAAGGAAAGTCTGTCTGTCGTTTCTATTTTCTGACTGTTTATATCACTAATTGATAATATATGTAAAGTTCTCTTCCCCTAGAGTAGATACTAAGAAGCAGACAACCAGTGTTATCAAACACGAATCTTAATGCAACACCTTAGCACTGACCTCATATGTTGTTGTATTAATTACATCAATAAGCAACACATCTCAGAGTCAAGCATTTTATAGTTCAGGAAACTTTATTTTGAAGCCCACTAGCTTTGGTACATGTTTTGGGGTTTGGGGTTTTTTTCTGGATAAAAAGTTATTATCTGTTCTTTAGCCTGTATGCTGATATTCTAAGAGTCAGCATTTTTTAAAAAAGTCCATGAAAACATGGGTCCCAGGGTATGTCTGATTTCTTGCAAGAAAAAACACCAAAAAGTAGAGAATCCAATGATAAATTGACAAGATAACATTTGTATCTATCCATTTATTTTTAAAAAAACCATTTAAAAACCCAAAGATTTCTCCATATATTTACACCATGGTTTGCATTTTGTCATGTAGTATATTTTTTACAATATAAGGATCTGAAATTGTTCTATACTACATTTTTTAATACACCCGTCATCATAGAGCCTTAATTAGATCCTCCTTCTCATTTTTGTTACACTGAAAGGTATTAAATACAAATTCAGATCCCACTGAGCTCTATTTTAGCTATAGATTTCACTTTAGCCAAATTGTACTGTCTATAAATGTATAAAATCATTGTGCCACAACACTAAATGAGAGATGAGAGGACTCCTTAAGAGCCTTTTCAAACTAAAGCATTATTCAGACAAGACAAATGGATGTATTTGCACTTACAGACTAGGAAATACATGAAAGAATCATAATACAACATAATTATACCTTTGCCCATAGTAGCTTTGCAAATGCATTTCATTCCTGACTGTCATTGCCCTCTGTTATTCTGCACCATGTTTCCCAGGCAGCTGTGTACCCTAATGCTAACTTACTGAATTTACCTTCAAAGCAAAAACTACCACTCATACTGAACTCTGCACAACAAAGGATAGCGGTAAGAAAGGTCACAAAATTCATTTTCTCTAATGACCTAAGTATGTATCCAAATGTGAAAGACTACTGCATTTGATTTGCTCCTCAGGTATTTTTAGTTGTTTTTTTCTTCCACCAAAAGGCCTAAATAATCACGTCTCTAACCATTCATTCTGACAGGTCTTTAATAAATGCATACAGATGAGGGAACAAATGACAGACAAGAGATTTAAGAAAATATTTTTTGAAGGAACACTATTTCTTTTATGCTTTGAGAAGCATCTGACAGCAATCCACAATGCATAGCAAGCCTTACTAGCAGCAGTATAAAGAGAGCAAAGTGGTCCTGAAAATATGACTGGAAGGGAACAACTGTAAACTTATGAAGGTTGACCTTTAGCCAGTAGATTCAGTCCTGGTGGTAAAGAATAGTTAATTACAGATCTTTGGAAGGAAGTGGGTAAAAATTGTTCATACATTTCTTCACAGAAGTATGTAAATATGTTTGTAATTACAATGACAGGTGAAGAAACTTGAGAGCTTTGATTATCCAGAAAAGAAACAAAAAAAAAAAATTTCTTAAAAAGCATTCCTTCATAAAGAACAGATCATATTTCAGCAGGACTAAGATGTGTGGAACAGGAGATACTACAATACAGAAGCTAATTCTCAGTTCTTGCCCAAGAATGGCAAAGTTCTGAATAGCTATCTTTCTGAATAGCCTTATTTTGTATCTGCTTCTCCTTATGTTAAGTTATAAATCAAATATGATGCATGCAAGAATCTCCCATCTCTTAGCATTCTTTTTGTTCTATCAGAGAATGTTCTTCTTTTTTTTTAATATAGAAATACAACATTCTGTGATAGTCAACCTACTGGACGGTAAAACCTCTAGGAATTTATATAAGGATTTATTGTCACCATACTGAAGATTCTGAGTATTACCTCAGAAACTAAAGAAGGTAAAACAATTGAACTCCCTTTGCTTACAATATATAAGGTGAAAGAAGACCGACTGCATTCAAAAGCAATCAGTCAGTCTTCCCATTGTCACCTTGACCCTTCAGTCTATAGTTTTTACTAAGACCTGCAAACTGGTTCAGCTCCACATTGCTGTCAACAACAAGCTCCTTAAAGGGAGGCAGGAAGATTGAAGAAACATATTTTAAAAAAATTAACAATGGTTTATTCCTACAACCAGTAATTCATTAGCTTCCAGTCTCTGTTTCCACACACACAGATACACCCTGCAGGCAAAGGGCAGGCAGTCACTGTCGGCTGGTGATAGATTGTGATTTGGAAGCATATTGTTTGCCAACCTTTAAGTGTAAGTCCCTAATAACAACAGCTTTTAATTCCTGGCTTATTACAAGCGGCAGTGTGTTGTATTGGTCATTGGGTTTAGACCCCTTAGCACTGCTGTGAGATTTGCTGAGTCAGTTGGGGTTTTATTCTGCTTACTAGGTGTCTCTTAAGTCATCAGCCAGATACTCCCTGACACTGTTCCTTCAACAGGGCTAATGAATCATGGCAGTTCATCTCAAATTGCCCAGCTCTAACATTTAAATGTCCACCACAATTTACCAATGAACCCATCTGACTGCCATTGGGCATCAGTGGGAGAAACTTATTAATACACATAAGATTTGGCAGTATGTCAGGCTTAATCTATCACAACAGCTGAGATAATACACTTGTGCCTTCCCCTCCCTTATCCTGTGGTGAGAGAAGAGAGCACCAGAAGTGTAATATCACCAGGAGTGCAGTGGTGCCATCCGGCTTTGCTACACCTCACTTTGTATTCATCCACTTCCTTATGTGGTGTTCTGAAGAGTACTCATTTCTTTCAGCAGAGAAGATCTAAGCTTTGCAAGAAGTGAAATAAACTTTTTAAAAGGTATCTTTCAGAATTACTTAGGAAATCTATAGCATTCTAATTAAAAAACATAATACTCATCTGATTCCCTCTTCTATACTAGGACCATGATAGAACAACATGAGCTAATAACAAGCCTTTAGCTTGATTTGCTAATGCAATTTTTTCAGTCAGAGAATCTAAGTATTACCACCATGAAGTAGCTGAAGGACAAAATGAAATGTGATAATATGTAGCTCCAGGTGGCTACATTTTTTCCCCAAAAAGCCTCTAAAGGCAATTTGAGATAAAGACCTTTTCATGTTGGAAGAGCATTACTGTGTCTTTGGTGCTATCTATTTCTAGATATATATTCTATACTATGAACTAATCATTGAAGACACATGCTTTATTTCCAATCCAAATGAAAAAATCAGTTTTCTCAGAAGAAGCCACTGTGACCAAATGAAATTCACTTTTTTTTCCTTATGGTAGGGGTAATACCCAGTAAAGAGAAACTTTTTGATAACAGAAATGTCTCTGGAGACACATAATGGGAAAGAAGGCATGTTACAGCTCATTTACTTATAGCAGTTATGTGTTAAATTGCGGATGAACTACAATAGAATATAATTCTTTGAAAAAGGCAACAGTGAAAGGATTTGGAAATCTATCCCAACAGAATTGCTCTCTGAATTAATATTTTATGGCTCAGTATTAAAATAATTATCCCCATTATTGATCCTGCCTATGTGGTATGGGCATCCAAACAGCACCGAGTAATGTTCTGAGTCTTCTCCAGACGACTAAAACTTGGAGTGGATTTCTTTAACATGTTATTCACAGAAGGGTTACAAAGAGGATTTCTTCAATTAGCTTGCAATTCATTTCCCCTTATGTCAGCAACAGCACAAGAGCTGGAAAAACATTGTCAAAATGAGAAAATGATTGTGTAAGATTTGTTTGCCATTATCAGCCCCTTCTTTCAGTCATTCCTTCAACAAACTGTCACAAGTTTTATATTCAAAGACAGAAGAGAAAGATTTTGAGTCTTTCAAATGGGCTATGAAAGTCATAGCATTTGCCCATGTCACATAGTGCATGACTAGGCTACATCAGCTCCCTTAGTGTGCACTGATAGTGTGCTTTTGAAGTAAATCCCTCACTTAGCCCAGTTTATCTTGTATTGGTTCACCTTGCAGAGAAATTCTCATACATGTCAAATACATTCTTTTGGGAGGGAGCTAAACAAGAATCTCTGGTTTGAGTGTGCACCAAACATTCTCAAGCCCTTCGCAGGGACAGAAGGATCGCAACCAAAGACTGGTCTTTTGCATAGTTTCAATCCATATGCATGGTGTGGATGACTGACACAGCAGAAAAGAATAGATCTAGTCCAAAGTAAGATTCCCAAACTGCCTGTAATGTTGGTGTAGGGGCCTCAACACCTTCTTTTGTCTAGTGATTTACTGCTGCCGCACCAAATTACTAGCTACTATAGATCTCATCACTGAGAGTTACTCATTTGTAATTCATAAGAAAGTATAGCGAACAGCTGCTGTCACCTCAGAAGATGTCAGAAAAGCACTCATTTTCATCCACAGTTCCAGCTGCTCTTCAGGAAAGTTATCTTTCTCCCACAGAAGAATGCTATCTCTATTAGGAAGGCAAAGGTAACAGCAATGAAAGAATTCCCAGCCTAGACTTGTATTTGCAACCATTTGAAAACTTCTTTCAAAACACGGGAAATTTCACTGCCTTACTGAGCTTTAGAATCCATTTATAGCCTTTTCCTTTACTTTTTTCCTCTCATTTCTCTCAGTTATCCCCCAATTGCATTATTTTCTCAAATGGCAGGACCCTTCTGCCTGTTTCTCCTTGGTGGGTAAATCCCTCCTTTTTCCCCTCACCCTAAGTGTGATCCTACAGAACTCTCGTTATAGTTGAATCAATGTGTTAACTGAAATATTTACAGACTGCCTTGAAGTATCGAGATCTAACCATTTTTGCCCCTAACCTAGTCTGAGAGACGGTGTATTCCCGAATGTGCATTAACATTATTCAGCTTCTTTTCTTGTAACAGTATTGGTCTAATTTCACTTTGCATCAACACTGAAAGTCTGATGTGAACATCAGAACATGTGAACAATGAGACTGAAAGTCATTGCAACCGGAAGTGCCCTGTAGGAGATACTTGCTAGGTGCTGGAGACCAGTTCTTGGTAGACGAGTGATTTTTAGTTCTGGTGAAACGAGTTTAGAGTGTTTTAGTTCTGCTGAAATGTGCTGGATCTGCATTCCTGTGTAACTATTTCTTTATCTGCTAAATTTAGACCACAATGATAAAATGATCCTAGCCACTATTCCAGTGGGCTCATTTACAATAGTGAGAACCTAAAGTCAGCAAGCATATATTTAAATCCTCTTAAAGCCAACAGAATTTTTTTTTTTTTAACAAAGAATTGGTGCACTTTCATCAGTTTGACCCCTAACTAAAGCCAATGAAATAGTTATGCATTTTTTAAGGAAGACAGATATTGTTCTCAGTCACTGTTGAGAACAATGGAAGGGAATATACGAAAAGTAATTAGTAGCTAAGTTTCCATGAAAGTAGCAGTCAGGCAGAGAAGGCGGTTGTCTCAGCACAATCAAAACATGAAGAAACAAAGCAATACAGATTACTGTGTGAGACCAAGCTAAATTAAAATCTATGGGAAGAAAGACGAAAGTACATGTAGCTCCATGTATAAAGGGCAAAGATGTGAGAAGATGCAAAGCTGGGATTCTCCTCAACATATTCACTGACAAAAGATCAAAATCTATGTACATCAACAGTCATGCAGAAAACTGACTGTTTCATCTACAAGATGGGCACAATGCCCTAGGTTTAGTGTATTAGCTATTAATGAATAAAGTAGCTCACAGGCAGGAAAATCTGGATTAGGTAAGTATTCCACCCAAACTAAGCATATATTCATATACATACACATGTATGTATACATCTGTATGCATATATATCCTTCCCAATGGAACTAATTATTTGTCTTTCAGAATAGGATCCCATGGATTATTTGCTTCTTGGTATTATAAATAGAACTGGATATTCTCAAGTCTTGATTCTAGGTAGGGTATTGCTTCAAAACCCTTCACATAGGTGGTAGCTCAATTTATGCCCAGATCTTGTCAGAAACCCAAATTTTTCTACAGCTCCTTTAAAAACTTGGCAGTCTACTTCATGTAAAATAGTTAATTTGCCTTTTCTACTGAAGCTATTTTATCATATGATGTTATCAACAAGATTTTCAATGCCTGACTTCTCTATCTGCAGTTCCTTGTTATAAAAACTGTGGTACCTCTTGTCCTTTCCGGGTACTGGGCCCAGCCTGGGTTCTGATTCTTCTTGCTGCTATAGGACTGCTGTGTTCACTCTGGGACTGCCCCTCTCTTTTCCAGATCCATAAGTAAGCCCTTGTATAGCTCAGTGCAGCTACAATTCCAGCATCACATCAGAATGGCTACACTCACTGGTGACAGTTATGAGCCACAACTACTCATATAATCATACATGCAGAACAAACAGGGCCACGATTTTCAGAAACGTGAGTGACAAAAGGTTCCTTAAAAAAAAAAAAAAAAGGCCTTCTGCAGTCTTAGCCTGTTATGTATCAAGTTACAAGGAGAACAAACTCATGCTGGTATTCACTTAATTCTAGTACTTATATACCTCTGTGGCAGGTTGACCCTGGCTGGACACCAGGTGCCCAACAAAGCCGTTCTGTCACTCCCCCTCCTCAGCTGGACAGGGGAGAGAAAATATAACGAAAGGCTGATGGGTCGAGATAAGGATGAGGAGAGATCACTCAGCAGTTACCGTTACGGGCAAAACAGACTCAACTTGGGGAAAGCAGCTTAATTTATTAACAATCAAATCAGAGTAGGGTAATGAGAAATAAAACCAAGTCTCAAAACACCTTCCCCCCGCCCCTCCCTTCTTCCCGGGCTTAACCTCACTCCCAATTTCTCTACCTCCTCCCNCCAAGTCCCAAAACACCTTCCCCCCGCCCCTCCCTTCTTCCCGGGCTTAACCTCACTCCCAATTTCTCTACCTCCTCCCTGCCAGCGGCACACGGGGACGGGGAATGGGGGCTGTGGTCCGTTCATCACACATTTCTGCCACTCCTTCCTCCTCAGTGGGAGGACTCTTCACAGTCTTCCCTTGCTCCAGCGCGGGGTCCCTCCCACGGGAGACAGTCCTCCACAAACTTCTCCAACATGGGTCCTTCCCACGGGCTACAGTTCTTCACAAACTGCTCCAGCATGGGTCCCTTCCATGGCAGTCCTTCAGGAACAGACTGCTCCAGCATGGGTCCCCCACAAGGTCACAAGTCCTGCCAGCAAACTTGCTCCAGTATGGGCTCCCCTCTCCACGGGTCCACAGGTCCTCCCAGGAGCCTGCTCCAGCATGGGCTTCCAGTGGGGTCACAGCCTCCTTCAGGCATTCACCGGCTCCGGCGTGGGGTCCTCCACCAGCTGCAGGGGGACATCCTGCCTCACCATGGTCTTCACCATGGGCTGCAGGGGAATCTCTGCTCCGGCGCCTGGAGCACCCCCTGCCCCTCCTTCTTCACTGACCTTGGTGTCTCCTTTCTCCGGCTGCAATTGTGCAGGGTTTTTTTGTTCCCCCTTCTTAAATCCATTATCCCAGAGGCGCTACCACCATCGCTGATGGGCTCAGCCTTGGCCAGCAGCGGGTCCGTCTTGGAGCCGGCTGGCATTGGCTCTGTCAGACATGGGGGAGGCTTCTAGGAGCTTCTCACAGAAGCCACCACTGCAGCCCCCCCCCGCTACCACAACCTTGCCACGCAAACCCAATACAACCGCACTCATACTGGCTGGTTACCTTTCTGACAAGACACTGCACTCCAGGCAGGAAGAACTCTATTTCATATCTCAACAATGAAAGCTCAAAAACATTTAATTCAATTCTCCACTGAAGCCAGTATCAGATAAAAGTTTGAATAATGTATGTGCCTTTAATCCATGGCCCATTGCTCCTCCAGTCCTGTCTCTACCTTGCTCTTGTTTTCCTGTAGCATTTTGAATCAGAATGGATTATGCATAAGGGATCTTCACACAGTGTAATCTATTTGAGAATTTAAACAAAGTCCTCTAGCTTAATTAGCCTTCTCCTGAGGTGATAAATGCCATCTTTTGATGTTGCAAAGGAGGTTTATGACCATGCTAATAACTGACATTTAAACATAAATTTCCTAAGTTGCAGTGGGAAACATATAATTTCCCTGACCTCACTAATATAACTGTTAACTCACATTACAGACCCTGCAGGAAAGGTTATGAGAGTAATAGCAGCTTTGCTGCATTCATGTACCCAAGTCACACAGCTAATGACTGAGAGTATTAAAGCTTGTTACAGCTTCTTCAAGACTCTAAACAGGGAAAATCCTTAACTGATAGAACACCTAAGAAATTCCTAACACTGCTACTCTGCTTGGGATGGAAATCTGTCATGAGAGAGCAATTTTAAAAGCAGGGGGCAGATGAATAATTCAGTAAAAAAGATGTCAGTAGCTGAACAGGCAATGGAAGCACTACTGTTTTTTTGTTGTTATCATTAGAGAGGAATGAACAGAGGTCACATCAGCCTCATACAAAATAATAAACTGTTTTAGGTAAATTAAAATGGGAGCCCTTTTGACATAGCATCAGAATACAACAAAATAAAATAAAAATCTTTTATGTATGACAGTTATCCTGTGGAGATTTGAGCCACAAAAATTGTTGAGGAAAAGGTTAACAAGCCTAAAAATATACATATAAATCAGATTTACACAGCAATTGATAAATAGAGGATTATGTTAGGATAACTTCACTTCATACAAGTAAATTAAATTACCCAGGCTAAGTTAAGTGTGTGTGTGTGTGTGCAGATCTACTCACTATATATAGTGGGATGGGGGAAGGAGAAGAGAATGGAACTAATGGAATACTCATTGTGATTTTGACCACTGTGTTCTGTTCCTCTATCTCATTTTTCAAATATTCTGCTGTCTGAAGTGGGGGGTTGTTTTGTTTAGGCGTTATAGCTCTTTGGAATACAGAATACATTTTGTTAATGTAAAATTTCACAACAGATTTCTCTTATAGAATAAACAGGATAGAAATATTTCCCATGGTTCTCCCTTGTGGCTTTACTTCTAATTCTGCTTCCTCTGACCTTTTCCAGATAGTTTGTCCTCCATCTTTGGGAATGTATCTTTCTAATACTCAGGGGCAAGATGGGCCTGCAGAAAGAGGATATATTACTAATTCTAGGAGAAGTGCAAAACTTTCTGGTGATATTACTGCTGCCAAAATCCTTTAACAAATGTAAGTGTTATTTTTACTTTTCCAAGGAATATTTAATGAGCATCAAATATTCACAGAGGATAGATAATATTTAAATGACATCTTTAAATTATTAAAAATGTGCAACTCTCTGATCATGGTTACTACATTAAGGCCTACAATACATTTTCATTAGGCACAAACTGTCTCCAAGGTGATATCAAGAAAAAAAGATTTCAGAACTCTCTGTTCTATTTGTAAGGAAGTTCACACCCAAGCCTCTGTCTTCAGGATGAAAAATTAGTGTTCGAGTCAGTAGTAGATAAGATGATAGATAAAATCAATAAACTGGTAAGATAAAGCAAGTAAAGGTCCACTCAGCCCATCATTTACCCCAGCCTATGTTCCATTTGGCTAGCCTTGATGTTAGCCTCTTCCTCTGTGATTAAACAGCAGGTATTCTCATTCTCAGTCGTGATTCTATTCCAACAGGCCAAATACCATTTGGACATGAGACCACAGGTAATGGTACAGGAGATCTAATACAGACTGTGTATTTACATGTTTTAAGATGATGTTAAGATAATACAGCTCTCTCTGAAGTGTCTTTGTGATAAAACATAATGCGGTGGGTTTTTTGTAGAAAAATATGTTGGAAACTATTCCAACAAGCAGCATATTAATTTTCCTCTTCTTTTTCACTTCTTCTCTTGTTTCTGTCAAATTGGTGCTTTGAATAGCTCTTGAATGTTATTGTGTACACTGTGAAAGAGCTGCCATGTTTCCAAGCACATGAAGCGCTTAAAGGTACAGCTACAAAAAACCAGAAGTCTAGGGCATGTAAGCTGCCGTACAGAGAAATACAAGCATGCTTGTTTATAGAATATAAATCTCAATAATTGATGCTAACTACTGAAGGATGCCATTGTAAATGACATAAATACTGTGAATTAATAAGAATCATGAATAAATTCAATGAAAGTTAATAGTTAAAAAAATTAGTTTTTCATTTCATTTGAAAATTGGAGTTAGTCTCAATTTATATTTCTTCCTGTATTACCAGGTTTACTGCTATTTTAGTAAAAAAAAGAAAGTAGGAAGAAATTCCAGCTGGGGTAAAATCATCTCTACTAAAGTTATGGTTGAGAAATAAGAAGAAAAATAGATTATTAAAATAATAGATTAGCAAAACCAAACCAGGTTTACAAAATGCCAGCTTCCCAAATATGCAGTAAATGTCTTCTCTATATTGAAGCTAAAGTTTCTAAAAAGCTTCCTACAAAGTTTAGTTTTCTTTTTTCTATTTCTTTCTTATAAATCTAAAATAGAGGATGTACTGAGCTTCATGACGGCTAACCCTGACTTTGTCTTGCTTAACCAGTGTTCATTCAAATTATTCTAGCTCCTCCTCTATCACATCTATGTCTTTCTAAAGTAAAGATAGAAATCTTTGACATTTTTAAACATTAATTTTTGATGGGAGAAGAGAATGTCAGGTCTACTCAACTCATTTTATCTGCCTCGTTTAAGAGAGAAGTTCTGAATGAATTCAGACTAGGAGATTTAGTTGACTGTTTTATTAATTGTTGGAGCACAGGAAAGAGATAATCTGGCTATCTTAGAAGTGTTTACTTTCATTGCTCAGTAAGCCAAAATTCATAAAGCAATGAAGAAGAAGGGACAGTCTCCAAAACGCTGTGCCAAAGAGTTGATTTTGCTATTACTGGAGATGCTGAGAAAACCATGCCTGATAGAACTGAGCCACAGAAGAGCATTTAGTCAGCTTTTTTGTTTTGATCTGTTTTTATCTCCAGCTGTCAGGGACACAGAGGGGGACAACACACAGCAAGGCCAGAGCCCTTGCCCAAGAATATTCCATCTTTCTCCTAACACTGTGGAAGAAGAGCAAGAGTCCTGAAAGCACCTTGATAAGTACTTGTTTTCTACAAGTGTCAGAGAGCGTGAGAATGGAAACAGAAGAACAGGTGGGGAAAATCCTCCAGAGTAGTCTTTAAGTAAGTGTATACCCCACTAACAAGTTTTATTTTACCAAGCACAGGCAAGTCATTTTACAATACTTCTCTTTTCACCTGCTGAGACGATACAGAGATTGCAATCACTTTGGAAAAACAACAGTGGTTTTTTTTCCCCCAGGGAATAGAAATGTGAGAGGGGAGAAGGGAAAGGTGACGTAGCAAAAAGAAAGAGAAAAGCTGATGGTTTCAAGAGACCAAAATAAGGAGCTTCCTCTTTGGGTACGCTGTACAACTACATTAGTAGCAGATGCTCTGTGATACTACAAAGACTTTAGAACCACATTAAAAGAAAAAACCAAACCAAAACTAAAAATTATGAAATTTTTCTTTAGTTTCTCTACTTGCCCGTGGTTCTTGTTCTGTATTTCCAATCTCTTCCTGTTAGGGTAAACACTTCAGGAACTAAGCATTAAGGAGAGCAATAATGACTGAGAGATTTACTTTAATATCAGGAAGATTAGCTATGGAATACCAAATGTTACAATTTCACTAGACTGCCTGCCACCTGGACATGTAGCAGTGAGATGGATGGTATTTTCAGTCCCTGTATACCAAGTAGTTATTTCTTTTTATTAAAGAGGTCCTGGTCTACCCTCTTGCATTCCAGACCACAGGAGAAACTTGACAAGAGGAGCACAGATGTATGGTTGTCACACTAAGTCAAACATTGTCAAGGAGTCTGCTACTGTGAGGACTTCGATCAGAACAATCAATCAGACATACAATCATACATGAATAAAATAGAGGTTTCGTGTCCTCCAAATAAAGTCTTTCCTTCATCTATGTGTATTTCCCTGCTATAATTCTTAATTCAGGTGTAAACATACAGCGTCAGCCTTCTACCAAGCACAAGTTGCTAAGTGATGAAGCTTAGTGAAAAGGTTGAGTGAACGCTGAGATATCCAGGCTTCCCCTCCCATGGAAGAAGAAGTTTCTGATTTTAGAGCTCAGCTATTACCAGCTTTAACAATTGCATGTTTATTTTGGGATGGCCTAGGCAAATTATAGTGTGTATTGATTTTCTTAGCATACAATTGTAAGTCTTGCGGTGTGCTGAGGCTTTTGTGAGACTCATTATGTGGACTTGGAATTTCAACCTCACAAAGACAATAAAATGGCAAATTTTGTGTTTTTCTTTAATATGAATTAAGTGTCTTTGAGCCAATGACTTACCTGCAAAATTGCCAGGAGGTTGATAAATGCCCACAATGGTCTACCCAGAATAGTACAGTGTGGTATACTGGGAGATTTGTAATGCAGAGAGAGGGACAAGATAAGGGAAAATGCATTCATAGATAGGGAAACTGTTGAATGTTTATAGTTAAAGACAGAATATATATAGTCAGGGGTGAAGGAGTGTTGAATTTCTCTATCATCACCCTCCTACAAATATCAGCTAATAAAAAACTACACTAATCAGACTGGTACATGCAGTGGGACAGAAACTTCTTCATGTATGGGATAATCATCAAAAGTACAGTCCCCGTAGTGCCAGGAGCAGAATTATTGTTCTGTCATTAACCTCCTTTACAGGTAGCTGGAGAACTGCCAGTTATAGAGAATATTTTCTCATCACCAGGTGTTAAGTCAGCATTCTGTAGACTACATGAATTAGACCAAGAATCATAGCTTGATTGAACAGGCCTTCAAAGCCTGAGTTATGCAGCTCCCTCATCATATGGCTATTCTCCTATGTTGTTTTGTAGTATTTGATAGACTTCTAGCAGAATAAATCCATCCCGGAGACTCTCCAGGGACAGAAAATCTTCTGGGAAAATAAGATATGGAAGTACTGGCTGCTTATACTCTCCAGTCCACATGGGTACTAGAGCCAGCTGGCACAGACAAGAAAATTGAACAAGCCTGCCAAAAAAACCAATTCTTCTGCAGCTGAGATGCTAAACTGCACCCTGTGTTGGGAGGCATGGGGCAAGAGGCAGCTTGCTTTTTGCCCTGCTTATCAAGCAGAGCTAATCAAGCTGAATGGATTACTTCATACTTTCACAGATACTTTCTTTCTTGCCAAAAACACAAGCCAGATTTAGCCACAGATAAGAGTTAAAAAGCAATACTTGCCTCTATCGGTTTGCTGACTTTTTTTGAGATTGTCTGTGGCAGGGGTGCTATTTTAGCTTGGATGTTTTTGAAGAACGTATTTGATTACCCTTGGGATATGGCAATTTCTATTTCAAAAGATCCCAGATTCCGCTGCAGCAATCTTATCTCTAAATTGTGCTATTTAGCTCCAACATCGGAAATTGGGCAAATTTGATATTGCTACACAGTGCCCAAATGTGGGTGAAAAAGGAGGCTTTTGTTATTTTAGTGGTGGTACAATTGCATTTGACCCATCTCTCATTCATTGACCTCACCTCATAAATGATTGCAGAGAAAAATGTTACCTAAAATGACTGCATAATTTCGGAGTATAATGGAGACATGGAATGGATTTCTCTAATTCTTCTGGATATACCCACGGGTCTAATTAAATCACTTGAGCATCTCCCTCAGGCATAATGTGAAAGCCAGTGGTGATACTTGGCATCTATAGGTCTAGTCTGCTAACCTCCGCTCATCTGTTCTGTATTTCTGTTCACATTGGTATTACTGGCAAGCTGCTAAAGCCAAAATCATCTGTTATAACACCAGAGAATGCGTATGCCTCTGACATGGCCATTATATACTGTTATGATATAATACAGATCCCAGAAGAACTCAACACCTTCAGCATCATGGTTTAGAGTGAAAACATTAATGTTTATCATCCAGCCTATTACTGTCAAAATCTGCCTCTAGCTATGCAAGTATCAGGACAGTTCAGTGGCATTTACATCAGGCAATTTTGTGAGGTCTTTGTGTGTGTCCTCAAATAATGCAGAATGTAAAGAAAGGTTGATGATGCTAGGGGGTATCTGTGCATGCTTATACAATATGAAAGAAATAAATAAGATCAAGTACACATACAGATATCTTCTCAAATGAAATCTTTTTAAAGAAACTTTCCAAAAATAAGGGATGTACATTAGGTTTTAGCTCAGACACCAGCTAGTCAGCAGGACTAGCTTCTCCTTTTGAATGTCTTAGCTCTTCAACACTTGTTGCTTTCATTGATAAATTTGCATTGCCGCTGCACAAACACTGAAAAAAAGATGTCCTTTACATAGACAGCTTACAACTTAAGTATGATACTAGTTATCATTACAAAATTGTTATCACCCACTGAGTGGAAGCCCAAGGAGTAGGGATACTCTTCCTTTACTTTCACATATCTATTTCTCTCCCTGATTCTCCTACTCTCAGTAAACTAAGATCCAGTGACAGAGAGAAATACTTAACTTCAGAGATGTAGTAAAATGATTTGCCAAGGGTCCTAACCTAGCTGCTAAATGTCCTTCTCTGCTCTTTACAAAATACTTTGCATTTAAAACAGATAGCTGTTACATGTCATTGCCTTTGGATTTGGCAATGGGTGGAAAGCTAAGAGATCACGACCGTCAGAGGCAGAAAAGCTGTTCTTCTGAATAGCAGATGTAGTCCCAAAATTATGTAGTTACCTGCCTGAGAAGAAACATTCAAATAACCAACAGGAATTAGTGTACCCTTTAAATAACTGCAATGGTTTGATTTCTTGTGCTGCAGAAAAGCTGTCTTGTCCTTACTCCCATATGCAGTACAGTTATGCAGACAACGAGAAAATCAAATTGTCATTGATATTAATACTATCCCTTTATCCTGATTTCTAGCTGCATATCAAATATCTGATAGAAACACATCGGCAAATGCTCTGCTGTTCCAGCTTTGTTCATCTCGAGACAGCTACTTATCAGAGAAAACTTTCCGAGAGATTTCGTGGCTGCTGAGATAGAGGACCATACCCTATATTAATCCTGACATCTGAATTTTAGCTTGATATTTCACTGGAAAATATAAAAACATCTGCCTTTGGCTCCATTAGAAAAGTCATTGTTTTTCACAGGTCACACTGTTGATCTTGATTAAAGTATATGCTCTATGTTCATACCTGAGACATGTAATGAACTGACTTGCATTCTATGAGGGTCAAGGTCACAGGGATGTTTAGTTGATAAATGTTCTGGTTTGATGCTTTGGGTTCTTAACTCTGGTGCTCTGTCTCTAATCCATTTCGAATCTGGGCTGGCTGGGGAAAAATGCTGCTATTTGTATACTAGGAAGGTCAGACGAATGGATTAGCATGAGAAAAAATATCAGTAATCTGTTGATTTTTCCATTTTCCAGTTTATCATGTAACAGGGGAGATATTAAAACTAATCTTTTA
>WAAD01017457.1:29914-71884 GCA_013389945.1 Fregata magnificens
GGCTTGGCAAGCTCCTCCGCCAGCTCCCTCAGCACTCTGGGGTGGATCCCATCCAGGCCCATAGACTTGTGAGTGTCCAGGTGGCGCAGCAGGTCGCTGACTGCTTCCTCCTGGACTGTGGGGGGGTTTCTTCTGCTCTCTGTCCCTGTCTTCCACCTCAGGGGGCTGAATACCCTGGGGATAACTGGTCTTACTATTAAAGACTGAGGCAAAGAAGGCATTAAGTACCTCAGCCTTTTCATCATCCTTGGTGACAGTGTTCCCCCCCTCATCCACCAGAGGATGGAGATTCTCCCTGGCTCTCTTCTTGCTGTTAATGTACTTTTAAAAACAGTTTTTATTATCTCAATTAGTAGTGGAAGCTGAGAAATCTACGTATTTTGGAAAACCCATGCTTAAGGGGTAGCCAGTTAATTGGTTCTGGCAAACACAATCTGGACACAAATAGCTGGAAGCGGGATGTACAAGAAGACATAAATCTCTAAAAATATAACTATGTACACTGCCTGGTCAGTAAAACTATAACAAAGTAACTTCCACTGCCTTTAGACATTAAGCCCACATTTAAAACTGAAGCATATATTCTGATAAGGTTATTTTTATTATTTTAAAAGTTTATGTTAGGCAGAAATGAATTCTTAAAACCATTTAATTTTTTGCATCAAAATTTTGAAAGCAATTACTATACAGTGGAATAGTTATATGAAGAAGCAAAATTATCCTGGGCCACATCTCATTGAAGATGACCCTACAGGTGCAACATATATAAAATAATAGAAGACGACAAAGTTAGAATAATATGACTACTTGATATAATTACCAAAAAGATTTATATCAAGGATTTGTAGCAAATTATATTTTGCTCAGATTTATGGTTATTAGATAAATGGATATAAATGAACTAATTCCTCCATTTCACAGTTACAAAAAAAAAAAAGATATTTTATCATGATGGACATCTTGGCAATTATTTAAATCTCTAAAGAATATTCACAGAGTACACTCCTAAAAATGTGAGCAGTATTAAATGAATTCCCAGCTCCACCATTACAGAGATTAGCTCAGTGTTGTATCTTTACTGACAATTCTATTGTATCCTTTCACTCCAAAGATTTTATGAGCGAGGCTCCACTCTTGCCATGGTCTCACACAGAGAGATCCCACTGTAGGACCACAGCTGCAATTCTTAACTTCCACTTCTCTTGCTTAAGTTGGTTTATCTGTTTAAAGAAATTTTGTTTATGTGAGAACTGCAGGAAATCAGATATACATCAGCTGCCTCAAAAAGAGTCCTATTTTATTTTCTATCATTCTGCAGGACTTGATTGATGACTAAAAATCTTGGAATTCCAGCTACCTGGGGAAAATAAGTGCTCAGTGGAGGATATATAATAAAGAGCAGATAAAAACAAAGTGACAGCAATCACTGTAAAGCCTGATAACTGAATCTCTAGTGTCCAACATAAATACGGTTTTTAGGTGCTTTTTATGCATTTTACAGCAAGAACCAGATGCTTGATATCTAGTACGTGAGTTTATACAAATTAGTTCCTTACTTGGCCAACTTTATGACGTCAGTTCTTCTTGAATTTATACTTTGTTTTAAAAGGTCACAATTACAAAAAAACCTATAAACAAAATATTGAGACCTAGCCTTCCTGTTCCTGGCAGTTTTAAATGTATGTCCTGTAAATATTTTGAATTACCTACTTGCAGATTTTATGAAAAGCTGCAATCTTACTACTGCAGACTGTATTATGCCAAATCTATAGAATATGCCTATGTGACAACGAGTAGCTAAATATTTCCATATGTGTATAAAGGTGCATCTGAGTAAGTTCTTTTTCTCTCTCCAAATAGCTATGACTTTAATTCCTCAGAAATGTGCAGTATAGGCACCTGTTTATTTCATCTAACAAAATCCTGATGATGATGGACTCTTCAAGCGTACTTATCATTTGAGTGTATTATCATATACTACGGGTAGGAGCTGAGACAGCATTATGAGAATTCAGGCTTGTATTATGCTGAAGAAGTGCCCTTTGGCCAAGGCTGCTACAATGTACAAAGTTGATTGATTAGGATCTGATAAGCAGTAGGATCCTATACGTCAACTAGGTGTGCCATGGCTTAGCTGTGCTCCGCTGTCCTATTGCCATCTTCTGTCTTCTCCTGCCTTTTATTTATACCTTCTAAGATGAGTATGGATATATGTGGGCTAGAAGTGAAAAAAAGTAAAAAGGAACTAATGAGCAATGGTTTTTATGCTAGGAAAGGCAGTCTTTTATCCTTAAAACAGTGTGTGGTCTGGGACTATATGAAGGTCAATGCCTTACTGCATATAGAGTAGTAAGAGCTACCACACTGACAAGGAAATATATTGTATCAGTAAAATCCCTACTGAAGTCAGTGGGAATTCTGTCACTGACTTTAATGAGGTCAAGATGTCACCCCACAAATTGGACTCTTTCTGTCACTAAGTTCTAGGACACATCTATGCGGAGAGCAAAGTTGCAGTCGTGTGAGAATTTACTGTTCTGCCCCTGCATTTGGGTCATAATGCTGTAAGAGTGGAGAAGTCAGGATTTATTTTCTCCTGGTAAAATATCAGTTTAGAATTGCTGTGACCAATAAGTAGGCTGGATGAATAGACACCACACTTAAAATTAATGGCCTTCTACAACATATTATAAATTCCTTATAATTGAAGGTGGCTTGAAAAAGAAAGTGTTACAGAAATTTGGCACTGGTATGAAATGTTGGGAGTCAGTAATTGCCAAAGGCTATAAATTAGCTTGAGATGTTGCACTGACCCGCTCATGCAGTTAATGTAATGGTATCAGTTTAAATTACAAAAAGAGGCTGAACATTAAAATACTCAAATTGCATTGGGAGTGGGGAGAGAAACAACAGAACTGTCATAGCTCATTAGTTTTCTATAAAGTTGGAGAAAAATACAGCAACCAATAACAAAGAAGTTTGCAGTTTGTTAATCTAGCCAATATTTCCCAATGCTACAATATAAAAAATAAGATAAAATTTGAACTATTTTATAATTGCAAGTAATGGCTCATGCTGAGTATTTATTTACTATTAACATGATATATTAACATTTATTAACATATTATTTATTAACATTTTCTTGCTATTAACATGAATGTGCATGCTGTAGAATCTTATCACAGCGCTGCACTGACTAATGTTCAGAGAGGACTACCATATTTCTGTTTTAATGGAATCAACTTTTATTTCCAGCTAGAAACTTTAAAGAGACAGAGTTTGAGGACTTCTGGATAACTATTGAGGATTCTGGCTGTGTGGTTGTTGTAGTGGTCTCTGCAAGTCTGTACAATATTCACAGACCCCAGGTGTGTTCCCTGCATTGATGAAGTTCATTAGCCAGCAACAGAGATGCAGCATGGTAGATGCAGTACTTTCCAGGTCGGTACGTGTATCTTGACAGTAAGCACATATTCAAGGAATTCAATTGGCTCAAGATGTCTTAGACTTCATATCTGAATGGTGTATATTACTGGCATATCTATGGCTTCCTAGAGATACAGAAACCCTATACTCAATGAGCACGACAGCACAGGTGAATGCATAACAGAGATTGGCAAAGATGGTTGAAAAGCTCAACCAGAAAAAAACAGTTGTTTTTGCTTCCTCCACAGCTTTAAGGGCAGACTTTAGATACTATGAGTGTATTCAAAATCTGAAGATTTATGTACCTTTTGCCACAGGGGGTTTGTCTAACTGTGGAGTGTTGGCTTTGTTAACAACCACTTGCAGTTCCATAGGCTTTTCTAGAGCTCTTGAATATCATTTTCTGGAAAACATAACAGAGAAAACAGAAACTTCACTCTTTGAACCATGGATTCTTACAGACATTTGGATGCTATATGAAAGTCACTAATGATTTTTTTTTCAACTATTTTGCCCTGGCTCAGGTATGCCCCTTGCAAATCTAAAACTAATTATTAATACCTCAAAGGAAGAGCAAGGACTCATTGGCCACCTTCCAGGTTTCCATTGTAAATGATATTTTAATGTTTAACTGTATCTTCCTAACAGCTCAGAAGTCTGTTTTCAGGACCTCCAAGAATCTTGGCTAAGTGTTATTTGGGCTTGTAGAAACAGCCAAATTCTCAGCCTACTTAAATCACTTCAGACTTTGTTTATTTAGGGTAACCATTTCTGAAAGTCTCTCACAAACACCAGGTGCTATTCTCATTTCTAAAGAACTCTTCCCTTTAAATACAGCTTCAGTCCCCATCAGGTTACTGGAATGGTGTCTTTCATAAAGCTGTTGAAATTTATTTCACCTGGGTCTGTATCAGGCAGAATGATGCTGGGTTTACATGTCTGACTGCAAGTTGTACATACATAGATGAAGGAGTTTTAACTATCCCATATAATAAGTGACGTGATGGATTACAGACTTCAGCACACCCTAGCTAAAGTAAATTACACTGAAAGCTTGTACAGGTAGACTGGCTGTCACCTTGCCTATTTCTCACCAGGTGAAAATTAGGGATCTAGTTGAAGCTGGTTATCCCATGAAATTTCGCTGGAAGTGCCTATCTTAGATACTGGTTTTATGATTAGATGAGTTACCTTACAGGGATGGTCCCCTCATCTCTCTGTCTCTCTCTGACCATAGAGTGAGCTGAACCTACTTAGACAAGATAACTGACTTTGCAATGGCTTGTGTCCTAATATTACCTTCTCTGCCATCTCCTCTTCTTTGTTGTAGTGGCACAAACCATCTAGATAATGGTCAACTTAATAATGTCTGGCATACCAAGGTCACAGCTCCTGACTGCAGACTGGAAAGATCATAGTAGTAGTCAGTAATCTCGTACCTACCTTCCTTTGAGCAGAGGAAATTTTCATTGCTTCTGCTTCTCATATTGCAGGAGGTGGGCCAAATGGAGTTACCATAAAATAAGTAACATTTTTGTAACATTTTTGTTAGTATTGACAAGGACATATACTATGTCATACCTTCAACTGCCAAGATTTGCAGAGGTATAATTCAGAATCTAAAAATCGTGAACCTGCATTAAAAAGAACTATTTTTTTAGCTTGGTTTTGTTCTGCTGCCATTTCAGTTGGTGGAAACCAACAACAATAGCAGCAACAAGAAGCAAACTGGGAATTCTTTTGTATAACTCTGTAAGCTCATAGTTAACAGTATGACGTACATCCCACATATCTTTCATAAGAATTGGCAGGAATGCATATAGTAACCTACAACACTTTTCAGGAAAAATAATACTGTGCATATGGATTAAATTTCAGAGACTTATTGCTTTTTTTTGCAACCATTTTTCTTTAAACACCCCAAAATAACTTCTTTCACCCTCTCTCCTCAGTTTGGATAAGCAATTCTCTCATGCTTCCAGCCACTTCCTTTGTGTTGTGTGAGCTCCTCCTCTTATTTCTACTTCATCTATCAAGATGTATTTGGCATTTTTTTTTGACAGATGACAGTACTTCATTTCACTGGGGAGAGGAATATGGAAGGCAGGAGACGAAAAGCAGCTGAAAAACACTTTGTCTTAGGATAAATGAATAGACTTTTACCAACTATTCTCACAAACACACACTCCAAATCTTTGGGCTGACAATAAGCATTGGAAATTTCATCCAAATGGTATTTTTCATCTGCTAGTACTAAGCTTCTGAAAATGGGGTTTTACAACACTGTGGCTCAGTCATACCTCTTTCTTCTAAAAGAATTTAAGTTGAAATTGTTTGATGGCTTTGCATTACATGCTGTCTGAATAAAACGTACTTGATTCCTTGTGCACACTGGATGACCAGGTAAGCTGCACATTATCTGTTTGGTCCCTTCTGAATTACTTTACTTTGCAGCTCAAAGTGACTGACAGCAACACAAGGGCTAAGTGTTCCAGAAAAGCAGAGACTGCATTTATAAATTGCTGACTACTGCATCAGTAGGAAAAGAAAAGCCTCCCAGTGAAGCAATAATTACTCTGAAAGAAGAGGGTATTTCCAAGTCTTTGATACTGAAGACAGAAAATAGGCAATATGGAAAATGTTTCAGTAGACTGAATGCCTCCACACACATTTTCACACAAATTCTTCTGTGTATATGGATGTGTTTTATAAGCTGTACCTTTCCTAGATTTTTTTTCCCTACCCTTTTAAAAATACTTTCTTTCACGTCATTCTGCATCAGGAAATTCATTCAGAAAACAAAAAGACAAAGCATCAGTACCCGGATTTCAGATATATACAACATCATGTCTAATTCTTGAGAAAGTGGTTAAATGATATCACTTGCAAAAAATTACTTTTGTCTTGCTATTTGCTTGAGGATGCTAATCATCATTTCGGTGCTTAAATTAAGAAACTAACTTTTTATAGTAACTTTAGAAAGAAACTAACTTTTTTATTCAGAAGGATAAATTTGCTTTTAATTATTGACTTGGGTTTGGCATTCCATTATCTACAATTCTTCCCTAGCAGCTCAAGCTAGTGCCTTTAAGGGATTCTGTAACTGATCCAATTTTTGTGTATTTTACTACAGGTAAGGGTTTTCTGAAAAATCATAGTTTTAATATAAAGATACCATTTAAATGGCAAACTGAATTAGACTCCATTCAAACCAAAAGTTTTTCATCAGAACCAAAGATTAAGATGGAAAAGATTCCATGTGAATCCATATTCATCTGACAACCAAAGTTAACATATACTATACTGGAACTAGCAATGTTGTCCCTTTCAGTGAGGAATGGATTTTTCTGCGTACCATAAAAGCAAATGGAAGAAAACTTTTAACTCTCTTTTTCTCCTAAAAATAGTCAAAACTAAGACCATCCAAGTAGAAATAAAGAATGTGAGTTGCACTTATAGCTAATGGTCTTCTGGAAGAAGAGAACTGTCCTGTCAAGATGAAATATTGCAACTCTAAAAACCTATAGAGTTTAGCTGGCTTTAGGATTAGGCTGTAGAGTTTTCAAGATCATAGTTTGGGCTGAGGCACTACTGTTTTCTTAGGTCTTACTTTACCTTCCTAGAGAATTTTTTTGAAATGGTCTTAAAGTTTGAGTACCTTTACATGATGCAGTGTGTATGTGAGAATTAAGCACCTGGGATCAATTTATGCAACTGGAATTCTAAAGAAAATACATTTTCATCTCTTGAATTGCCACTTTTGCTCTGCCTGACTGAATGGGATGTGGTAGAATAATCCTGAATCAATACATCTCAATCTCTTAAGAAGAAACAGACAAGCCTTGATCAATATTCATGTGCTTTTTTCTGTTGTAAGCTCATGTCATGACAGCAAGAGATTTTTCTTTTGTCATGACCTAAAAGAAAAATCTCACACGCTTATGGCTTCTTTGTATTAGTTAGCTTACTTAGCTATTAGTTTTATTAACCATTTTATTTTTACTTTTACATTACAGTAGTAGCTAGCACGACAAAGTCAGATCATGGTTCCAACACAAGAAATACCATATACAGATTCAGTGAGATGGTTAAACCACCCAAGAAGTATCCTATTAAGTGGGAAATCCAAGAAGCAGAGGAAGAAAGCACAGGTCCAGAGATGTGAATTAAATTCCTCAAATTCAGACGGAAATGGTAATGAAGGTTAGAATAGGTCCATTGTCTCCCAGTTCATAGTTCAGTGTCACTGGGACACCACTTCTCATAACTGGCCATGTTTTTTCATTTATTTCTGTCAATTCAATTAAGGGTTTCTATGTATAAGGTGAAATTACTACTTTTAACTCCTGGTGCTGCCTCTGAAACAATGAAGTAACAGAAACAAGTACAGTAAAATTTTTTTTACACCAGAGTAACATTGCAGGTAAAATAGTGTTGACTCAGGGAATTCCACTTCATTTAATTTATTGCCAACTAACTGAAATGGTTAATTATTGATTTGGGTACTGAGAAACAAAGAAGAGAGTAAATTAAATGAACACTTAGGGAAAAGTCCTTTCCTCCACCTTCCCCAGGCTCAGCTTCAGCCCAGGTACCTGTCCTCCCCCCTTCCTCATCTCCAGTCCCCTCATTTGCACCACAGGTTACGGTCAGGCCCCTTGGTGAGGCGACAGGTGGTGCGGGAGGCTGGGGTCAGCACCTGGTGTCTTCTTCCTGCTGCTCCTTCCTTCTTACTCTCCTGCACCTCATTTCTGGCTTGTTTTGTCTGCTCTGGCATGACTTCCTCCATGGGCTGCAGTCCCTCAGGGCATCCCTGTCCTAGTGTGCGTCACCCATAGCCATAGTCCCTTGGGGAATCCCTGTCACGGCGTGGGTTGCCCACAGCCACAGCCCCTCAGAGATGTACCTACTCCAGCATGGAGGTCCTCTTTCCAAGAGTGTCTCCTGCCGTGTCCCCAACAATATCCCCTTCCACATGCCTCCTCCCGTATTTTCCTGTGTGTGGCCTCACATGGTGTGCCCCGTGTCTCCATTTGTGTGTCCTCCTGTGCCTCCTGCCCCCAGCGGCTATTGCTCTTTTTCTTCAGTAAGTTTGAGCAGAGGCACCGCGTGCTCCTCTGATGGGTTGAAGTTCCTGGCGGGTAGTGGGCTACATCATTGGTGGCTGTGACCAGCACAGGGCAGTTCCAGCTGCCTCCTCAGAGACACCTGGGGACCCTGCTACCGAAACCCTGCTGTGTATTCCCAGCACGAGTAGGCATGCTCTACGTCATGTGGCTAGGATTAAGAAGCTGATTAAGAAGCTATTCTTTGGGAGAAAAAAATATGTATTTTATATTCTGTGGCAACCATGGAGCATTTTAATAATGAAGCTTTTAATGACAAAATGGCACGTGAATAATCTTTGTGAATTACCACAGTCGTGACGGATTCTAAATAATCACAGTTCCCTGTGTCACTGAATGACAAGCCACGTTCGTCAGTAATTATCACTTTACTCCAGATTTTCAGATTAAAAATTCTGT
This sequence comes from Fregata magnificens, assembly GCA_013389945.1. Lineage (NCBI taxonomy): Eukaryota > Metazoa > Chordata > Aves > Suliformes > Fregatidae > Fregata > Fregata magnificens. The sequence continues at coordinate 38,866 of WAAD01017457.1, forward strand.
TTCATGAGTCTTCAATGCTGGGCAACTGGGCTGGCATTTCCGATGTTTCCCAGGCTGCAGCAGAGGGTTTCAGAGATCAGGGATAACTGCATTCATGTGGTACACTCACTGACTTCCTGCTTTCTGCTCCTCCACCACCATGCACCAACCTGTCAAGCACTGGCACGCTCTCTCCTGCTCCCAATGTGCAAGTCTGGTAGATATCCTGACATGCAAATTTGTCATTTTCCCCCAGCAACTAGGGATTGGTAATTTCTTCTCTTTTGGGTTTGGTGGGGGCTTTTTGTTTGCTTGTTTTGTTTTGTTTTTCTTTTAAATGCCTCTGAGATGCTGGAACACTCCTTTTCAGGAGATTTTGTGTAGCACGAGAGCCTCATTGTAGGATTTGCAAGAGAAAACCTTTGTTTAGAGCACTCTGTCTTCTTGCTTTAAGAACATATTTCTTATATTTCTGTCTTGGAGTAAAGTAGATTATAGCCAGGCAGATAGGTACTTGGAAAAAGAATTGATTTTATTTCTATTTTGCATTGATTATTCCCATGTATACCACCATTAGTCATACCCAGGAATTTCCTTGCTGGGAAATGGCAGGACAGACTGGTTTAGAACTGCTCTGCAGCTGTTCTAAATTACACTGGGATAAGACTGTGAACCCTTCCAGTTTTTAGCTGTCTGAAGGTTTAGCTTTTAGCATGAGACCATACCCAAACCTAGCCTCAATTCCCTGTTGAAATGGTTCACTGTTTTGTTGATGTCAGAATTAGTAACTTATAAGGAAATTTACCATAAAAACCCCAAATCCCTGAAAACAGAAAGAGAAAACAGAACAGTGCAAAGAGAAGTAGGCTGGCAGGAAACTTTAAAATGTGCACAATATCAAATGGTATCAAAACAAAAGATCAACAGATGGCTTCAGCATGAAGGCTAGCGGTATTTTCTAGCCTTTATTTATTTCAGGGGCTCAGTATCAAGAGGTGCAAGTTTCCATCTGGTAATAGAATTCCACAAATAATTTAAGATGAAAGGCATAATATGTGTTTAATGATACCTTCATGTTGCTGATCAAAGTATTTTTTCTGACTAATTTTTTCTTCATGGTATTATTTTTTTTCCTTTACCCATTTTCTCCAGTCCTTCTACCCCTCCCTGACTCCCATGTTGCATAACTTTTTTCCTGTACCACTACCCCATGCAACGCTACAGGCTTGGGGAAGAGTGGCTGGAAAGCTGCCTGGCGGAAAAGGACCTGGGGGTGCTGGTCGACAGCTGGCTGAACATGAGCCGGCAGTGTGCCCAGGTGGCCAAGAAGGCCAACGGCATCCTGGCTTGTATTAGGAATAGTGTGGCCAGCAGGAGTAGGGAAGTGATCGTGCCCCTGTACTCGGCACTGGTGAGGCCGCACCTCGAATACTGTGTTCAGTTTTGGGCCCCTCACTACAAGAAGGACATTGAGGTGTTGGAGCGTGTCCAGAGAAGGGCAACGAAGCTGGTGAAGGGTCTAGAAAACAAGTCTTACGAGGAGCGGCTGAGGGAACTGGGGCTGTTTAGTCTGGAGAAGAGGAGGCTGAGGGGAGACTTTATCGCTCTCTACAACTACCTGAGAGGAGGTTGTAGTGAAGCGGGTGTTGGACTCTTCTCCCAAGAAACTAGCGACAGGACGAGAGGAAATGGCCTCAAGTTGCATCAGGGGAGGTTTAGATTGGACATCAGGAAGAATTTCTTTACCGAAAGAGTGGTTAGGCATTGGAACAGGCTGCCCAGAGAGGTGGTGGAGTCGTCAACCCTGGAGGCATTCAAAAAAGGTGTAGACGTGGCACTCCAGGGCCTAGTTTAGGAGTCATGGTGGTGTTAGTTGATGGTTGGACTTGATGATCTTAGAGGTCTTTTCCAACCTTAATGGTTCTATGATTCTATGATTCTATGATTCTATGAAGATTGTATGTGCTTACTGAAGACAGTGATTCTTCAGTGATTCTGTCCCTCAGCTTTTTCCATTCTTCCTGTCCTCTCCTTCCCCAACCCACCACAGATTTTAGAACTGGGAAGAAGCTGGATTTCACCTGTTTTGTGTATATTCTCAATGTTTGTTCTTTTTATCCTAATTCCATTAGACTTGGATATTTTGTTTATGGATGTATATGCACACAAAGCATACTGGGCATATGTTCCTTCCCTAAATAAGTAAGAGTATGTCACTTCTCAACTTTACAGCATGGCACAGAGAACAGCTGTGGCACAATGCTATCTGGGGACACTTATCCTGCCTGCGAGGAACCCCAGAATGCAAGAAGAAACATGTTAGACAAGAAAAGAAGAATTACAAAGGTTAGAGGACCTTGGTAAGACCCTTCACCTCTCCATGTCTCCATTTTCCCTCTCAGCCACTGCTTTGTCTATGTAAAGCACAGAGTTCCAAGCACAGTGATCTCTTAGGGCTTCAAGCTCTGCTGTCATTCTAATATGTCACCTATTTTCATCTATCAGCAGTGCTGAGACATTTCACAGAAAATTTCACAGAATTTTGGAAAGTGTCTTTTTCATCACGGGCACTCTACTAGACAGCATGTTTACCTCTGCCTGACAAGAGGTGGAAGATATTAGAGAATGACCCTACATCCATTGCAGATAGTTAGAAACCTTTCACTGAATTTGGCAGGACTTGTATCAGGCATATTAATCTGAGATGCGGCAGCATGTGGCCACTGCAGTGCTTCCTGACTTCATATTCCAGTGCTGGCTTGTCAGTAAACACAGCAGGAAGGGAAAAGTGGCTCTGAGCCCTGCTATGTGCACACTCAGTTCCTGCGTTTTTCTCCTTTATTAACCTCCAATTCATAAGTGAATTTAAAATGGCTTAGCAATGCTATTGGCAAGTGCTTCAGCTCCAGTAGCTTTTATATTCGGTGTTGAAAACGTCAATTTTTGACATTCGTCGTAGCGAAATGTGGTCTCTGGCACAAGCTAATATCCTGTGGTTGCACAGCTCACTGCTCTGATATTTTGATTGTTTCCCTTATTTGTATTAATTTCTGTGATTCAATGTGAAAGAGGTTAAACACCATTCTCTTGTATACTATCTGGAGACGTTATGTCCTTTCCCTTGCATATATGGGATTTGCCTGAATTAGTACTGCTGGTAATTACTCTGTACAGATAGCTGCAGCACAAGTAACTAAATTATTAGTCAGCTGGAGTAGTCCCATCTGCCATATACCTTGGAGACCCCACAGTACTGTTACAGGATAATGGTCTCCTGTTGCTAGATAATGGTCTCCTGTTGCTATGCAAATGCAAAGTCAAAAATAAATGTGAATGATGACATTTTATAGAGTAAACATAGAACTGAGCTTGCCTCATAAATATTTCATCAAAAAGCATTTCTGTTTCCTAAGCAAGAGAAATGAATACTTTCTAGGGCAATATCATGTTGTAGATGAGAACAGAAATACAGTTCTAACATTTAACGTGCCTAGTTAGATGTTAGAGTTGTTATCCTTTTTACAGCTTATGTGCCAAATAACTCATTTCACCCTTTGATTTCAAGACCAGCCACCCTCTAGTAACTATTGCTTCTTGCAGGTGTCCTGTTACCTCTTTTTCAGTCTTCCTTTTGTCTTCTTCGCATGTTCCTGTGCAATTCTCCCTCACTGTGCAACAGTTTTCTAGTTAGTGTTTGTTGTTTAACATGTTCTCCATCTTATCTACCAATAATTTTGGGCCACCATTATATCTTTTTTTTCAAATCCATTAATACTATTGAACTAGAGCCTATACTTCAGCTTTCTTACTCTGGGAACAGAAGTTGAGTTAAAAAAAAAAAAGAAAAAAGAAAGGAGAGACTGTCAGGAAACTGGTTGTGGCTTCCTGATCTTGTCTGGTCCCAGCCGAAGGACCGATCGGAGCAGTCAAGATTCCTGTTCACCTTGGTCTTGCTGGCAGTGGTTCTCCAGAGGAGAGACGGGCATCATCAATGTTAAGGTCGGCAGCCTCACCACCGTAACTGACTTCTCTAAACTGCACTGTGCACTTGCTGATCCTTTATAGACTTTGTGCATAGCAGTTGGAGGATATTTGTGCCTCATCTCAACCCTTCACACGCCAATATCTCAGCTGCTGAAGAGGTGCTCCAGCTTCAGACTGCATCATGTTCCTTCAAGCTACTTTCATTAAAGTGATGCCTGATGCAGACTAGGAAAGGGGAGGTGGACAAAAGTTTGGAGAAAAAGCACGCAATAACCTATGGGGTTTAGGCAACATGGACAGAAGCAGCCCAAATCTAAATTAAGGGAGCTGCACATTTACAACACGTCTTTCTCTCTGCTTAAGAAAAGATGCACCATTTAATCTGAAACAATTCCATCTGGTCCCCAATTAGAAAACCATCAAAGAAAAGATTAAGACAGACTGCCCTTTCTAATCATTAATCATCTTGGTTTTTTCTTCTGCTTAGTACCACAATCTTTTGAAGATTAAGGCCAAACCAGTAAAGATTTCAGGATACTGAGCAAGTTAGGACTAACTAGATGACCATGTTTGCAGTCTGAATGAGCTATCACAGCCCATGCTTTGCCAAGATTTCCCTCTTCGGCAGATGAAAAGGAATCCAGCATGCCTGCTGCCTGCAGCTGGCTCAGGAATAACACAAGAGGAGGCTAGTCTTTTGGGTACACAGTCATTTAGAGCTTAAAAGGTCAAAACACCCAAATGTCTACTGGTAGCCAATGGAGATCATATGGCAAAAGTGCACTGAACTCCATAAAGGCACAATACTTTCTTAGAAGAGCAGCCAGGTTTGAGGCAGCCAGATTTTACACTAGCTTTAGTTTCCAGATGGATTTAAATCATGCAGAGATTGTGAGAGTAATCTAACCTTGTGAAGGCAAAGTCTACAATCAGAGGATGGATACAATCACATGGATGCATGAATTTTTAGACTTTGCAGGTGATATCAGAACAAATCAGAACAATTTTCACTGCAGAGTTGCAACTTGGGTGTCAAACCAAATCCCCCCATTTAAACCATAACAGAAAACAGCAAAAACACATCTGTTCCTTGAACTGAGAATAATTTCCTTACCAGATTCATTCGTTAATTTCCCTTCCAGCCACCTTTGTATCATTCCCCTGTGAACTAAGGCTCAGCCACAAGTTTCTATCTATGCACTGACCTCTCCCAATCACTGGATTTTTATTTTGCGAATGCAGAAGAGGAGGAAAAGAAGATGGAAAAGTAGGTTGGTTACTTTTTGTGAAGACAGACAATGAAGAATTCAGAAAAGCAGATGACCTACAGCTCTGTGTGTTCCCAAATACTATAATCTCCTCATAACCTCCAGCTATGAAGACCATTCTTACAGTTCCTCTGTTTCTCCCGTGTAGTTACAGTAACAATACACATTTACTAAAAATATACACAGCACATAGGGAGGGTTAAAGTAAAACACAGATACACTGTTGTCAAAAGAAGGCTTAGGGTAAATGGATGGATGTGACATGCTTGAGCAGTCTCAATGGTATATACCTGCACATATCTAGCAGAAGTTCCTGATTTCTTCAAGTTTCTCCCTCTGTAGCAATATTCAAATTTTTCTTTGGCTACCACTGCTCTGGACATATTTTTCCATTTCAGTAAAACCCTGAGCTTAGAGCTTATTTGGTGAGCATGAGAATTGCTGGAACCCATAACTATCTTAGGTAAATATGATTTCCTGGACAGGTTCAGCTGTTGAATTCAAGCACTCTTCTGTTTCTCAGGATCCCACCACTCTCCACCAGAAACCAGAATACACTTTCAGGGTCCTTTATATTCTTTAAAAGTTCTTTCACAAAAGTTGAAGGAAAGATAACTTTAAATTCATAGAAATTTGTTCTGTACCCAAACACATGCTGAAGGGTTAAGAAGTTCTGTCAGCAGGGTATATTTGGATGAGCCACTACTCTGTGTCATCTGAGTGGCACAACCTAAAAGGAAAAAACAAGAGGATTTACTTAAAATAAAAAAGAAGGAATTGATACAAAAAGTTGTAACTTAACTGTGTTCACTCTCTTGAAAGGCTCAGCACGGGTATCAAATAACAAAAACAAACCAGCTGCAAACAAAATGAGTTTTACAAAGCCCATTAACTCTTAGTTACCATCATTATTTTAAATAACAATCTAACCACAAAGATGGTAAAATGCAAACTCTTTTCCTGTTGTACTTTATAATGTTTTCCTGGGCTATTTCCCAAATATTAATTTTTGAATATATTCTTATTAAGACAGGAATTTATATTATGTCAATCTATAAGTCTGCCAACATTTGATAAACTTTAACCTGTTTTTCTTTCTTGTTAACTGGAAGGTTAATAAGGAGCTTCTTTTTATAGCAAATATGTCACAGAAAAAAGACAGTGTTGGAAAAATCTCTATAAGGAACAACCGTAACTGTCACTCCTGATTCACATGTTCAGCCTGTTCTTGAAGACTTCCAAAGTCAGAAGCAAAGACACAGACTCTGAATAGTCCAGAGGGTCAGTTATCATCCTTCCATTAGAAAGTGTTTCCAATGTATAGCCTCAGTTTTCTTATTTTAATTGAAGCCAAATATTTCTGCCTTCTATACCCATGTGTAACAGGGATCAAGTTATTCTTTTCTTTTTCTCAGATTCCTCCCCAAGCCTACTTTAGTATTTCCTCAATATTTATATTACTAAGCCCATGGTGATTATCACTGCTGTATTGCAGAGTGTCTCACTTGGTTCACATCCTCTTTGAGGAGTACTGTCACAAAGTGGATGCAGTGCTCCAGCTAAGCAGAGTGGAGATTGCCTCACATTTCTTGGCAGTTATCCTTGCTTTTGTCCCACTAACTCCACTTTCAACTCACAATCCCCTAAAATACCTCAATATCTTCTGTGTGACTGGTAGCCATTTTTTTCTCACCCTACATTTGTGCTACTGATTATTTCTGTCTAACCATGGTATCTTCTTTTTGTTCTTATTGAATTAAATCCTATTTTTTCACATCATTCCTCCAGTTTGTCAAGATCATTTTAAATTCTAACCCTGACCTCTAATGTACTTGCCAGACTTCCTGCATCATCTGCAAATTAATAATAAAATTTAATAATTTATTAAAATTTAATAATTTATTTAAATAATAAAATAATAATAAATAATAAAAACCAAACAAATAATAAAATAAAAATAATAAAATTAATAATAATCATGATCTTCACCACAGGCTCCAGGGGAATCTCTGCTCCAGCGCCTGGAGTACCTCCTCCCCCTCCTTCTTCACTGACCCTGGTGTCTGCAGGGTTGTTTCTCTCACATATTCTCACTCCTCTCTCCACCTGCAATTGCGCAGGGTTTTTTTGTTCCCCCTTCTTAAATATGTTATCCTGGAGGCGCTACCACCGTCACTGATTGGCTCGGCCTTGGCCAGCGGCGGGTCCGTCTTGGAGCCTGCTGGCATTGGCTCTATCAGACATGGCGGAGGCTTCTAGCAGCTTCTCACAGAAGCCGCCCATGTAGCCCCCCGCTACAGAAACCTTGCCACGCAAACCCAATAGACCCATATAGCCCATAGCAACAAGGTAAGTCTAAAAGAAACTTCAGAAACTCAGTTTAGCTTCATCGAATTCTAAAGTAATCTTCAATAACACATCCTAAAAGGTTCCTGTAATGATACCTGATGATTAGTTTGAGGAACTGGCTGAATAAAAAGGTTTCTTGCTTATTTTAGTTCTGTCAGAATAAATATTCTGCCGTAGGATCTGCAAAGTTTACCTTCAACTTGGGAAGGCTGAGATCCCGGGGAGTTCCTCAGCAAACAGCAATAACAGGGCTGTCCAGTTGGTCACATACTAAATACCTCTCCTTGGAAAAGCCACTTGGAAACTGGGTTTGCACATCAGAAGCCAAAAGGCATCTACTGAGAAAAACATCTCCTACCAGCTGTTGAATGTGAAAAAAATTACATTAATAACAGGCTAGTGTCAATAAGTGAAGTAATCTCTGCCTGGTAGGAAGACTATGGTAAAAAATAAGTTGCAGATTTTAAGGCCAAACTAAACCTAAAAAGTAATAAGTGTTTACTCAATAGGATCATTGAACTATAATAGAAATATTAATTATTCAGCTGTAGCTATCCCAGGAAAAACACAGTAGAAGCATGACTTCTATAACATCCTTTCATAAAATTACTCTTAGGAAAATTAAAATATCTGATTTACAAAGGAATTTATGGAAGAACAGAGTCTTAAAAAGCTTCCAATAAAAAGTACAATACAGGGGAGAATCTGTAGCTAAAATGCTGAACGGTTCAAAACTGGTGAGTAAATTGTTATTCTCCATCTCCAGTTTTCTGCCATTTACTCTGCTGCTCTGTGCCAGTTTACAAAGTGATTTAATGGCTTGTCAGGTTACTACAGATGTAGTTCATTTCATCATCAGTCACTTTTAGAAACAGGTTTAAAGAAACTGAGGTACATACAGTCACTGTCAAATATAACATGGACATTCACATAAACAACATGATGTTTGTTCTTCAGAAATGCACTGTTCCAAAACAATCTGAATACCAAATATTAAACTACAGTGACTGAAAAAATCCTTAAAGCTTTCTATATTCCAGCAAATATAAAGCTCACAATTTACCAATGACATGTAGAAAGACATATATGGAGAAACCACCTACATTCAGATGCCTTAATCTCAGGTTAAACAAAGGTCTCTCTTTAGTCTGATGAGTTGGGTAGTATTACACAGGATACAATAGAATAGAATAGAATAGAATAAAATAGAATAGAATAGAATATTTCAGTTGGAACAGGCCTGCAGCCATCATCTAGTCCAACTGCCTGACCAATTCAGGGCTGACGAAAAGCTAAAGCAAATTATTAAGGGCATTGTCCAAATGCCTCTTAAACACTGACAGGCTTGGGGCATTGACCACCTCTCTGGGAAGCCTGTTCCAGTGTTTGACCACCCTCTTGGTAAAGAAATGCTTCCTAATGTCCAGTCTAAACCTCCTCTGGTGCAGCTTTGAACCATTTCCACCTGTCCTGTCGCTGGATACCAGGGAGAAGAGACCAGCACCTCCCTCTCCACTTCCCCTCCTCAGGAAGCTGTAGAGAGCAATGAGGTCACCCCTCAGCCTCCTTTTCTCCAAACTAGACAAACCCAAAGTCCTTAGCCACTCTCATAGGACATTCCTTCCAGTCCTGTCACCAGCGCTGTTGCCCTCCTCTGGACACATTCAAGGACCTTCACATCCTTAAATTGTGGGGCTCAGAACTGCACACAGTATTCACGATGAGGCCGCAACAACGCTGAATACAGCGCGATAATTACCTCTTTTGACTGGCTGGTTATGCTGTGTTTGATGCACCCCAGATGTGGTTTGCCCTCTTGGCTGCCAGGGCACACTGCTGGCTCATATGGAGCCTGCTGTAGACCAGCACCCCCAGATCCCTTTCTGCAGGGCTGCTCTCCAGCCATTCCTCTCCCAATTTATACTTGTGCCCGGCATTACTCTGTCCTAGGTGCAGAATCTGGCATTTGGACTTGTTAAATTTCATCCCATTAATCATTGTCTAATGATCCAATTATCCTCCATCCCTTCTCCTGCCTTCCCTCAGCTGTGGGAAACTGCAATGCCATTGCCTTGTGTGAGGATAAACTAGCAAATATGGTCCTCCCCATGCTTTGGTAAGTGTGTCCCCCAGCATTTCAAGCAGCCTCCAGCAGTCTCATTTAATCACTAGCACAGTCTTTAGGGCAGACTCTTAGTGCAGACATATATTAGCCTATGCTAGCTCATGAACCCTGTGTAAGGCATCCAGAGCTAGAACCTCTTCAGTTCTTCACATGTGTCTATGTCTATGCTGAAAGCACTGTATTTTGCTGCTTTTATGAATGTCCTTTTCTCTGTTACACAGGCAGCGGTGTGGCAGTCCAGCATGCTGCTTTCAGGAGTGCCACAGCCCATCCAAGCCCAGCCTTCAGATCTGCCCTTTGCGTGGAGCTGCTCAAGCAGAAGCAGTTACTTTCCATCACATAAACCAAACCTGGAGGGTATTATGGCATCCCACAAAAGACAGCCATTTCTACTCCTTCCAGGAGCCTCCATCCAGGCTCTTCTCCAGAGCCACTTCTTACTGCTGGGAAATACTACATTCCCTGGGGGACCAAGGGAGGTGTATTAGGCTACATTGAAAAAGACTGGCCAAATCTAGCCTCATAGCTTTTAAGAGATGGATTACTGTTGGACTTTTGATGCACAGAAGTTGAAATTAAATGCTAGAGCTGTATTTTTCATGCTGATAGGGATCACAATGGCAGCACAGCCATCTGGTCTATCAACCACTTCTCCCAGTTTTGTATCATCTGCAAACTTGAGGGCTCTCTTATCCACATCTCCCTGCACCCTTTGCTGGCCAACCTAGTCCAACACTTCCATGTTTGTTTGGGGGTTACTATCTCCCTCCCCATCATTCCTAGTTTAAAGGTCTCCTCGCAAGGTTGGTCAGCCTGTTGGAAAATACGTTTTTTTGTCCAATTGCTAAGGCAGATCCTGTCTCTTGCTAGCAGTCCTCAATTCTTAAAGAGAGTCCCATGGTCATAAAAGCTGAATCCTTGTTGTTGACACCAGCTGGGCCACAGATTTAGAGCTCAGCAAGTTTAATTTGGAGGAGGGGAAAGATGCAATAGCCCAAAGGTCATTGATACTAGAAGAACAGTTTGCAGTTATCCCATCACTATACAAAACCAATTAGAAGACTAGAGGAAAAACGCCTTGTCATTTCAATAGCAGTGACACATGCTGAGAAGAAAAGAAAAGGTTTTTTCCCATTTTTCCCATTATTTTAATACAAAAAGTATTAAAATAAAAAAATCAAGAAAAATGTGCTGAAGTACCAAACGTTTTCATAAAAAAGTATGATTCAGAGAAATAAAAATAAAACAGCTAGGCATATTAGAGAGTACCTTGGCGTTAAATATTGCCATAAGATTATCTGGTAGGCCTTTGAGATAAACAGGGATTCTTGACAGAAATAACTTTAGAAAGGGATTTTATAAGTGTATCAAATCAAGCATCTAATCCATATAGGACTCATTTCAATAGTTTAAGACTATTTGTTATCAGTATTACCACATTTCTCCTCCACTCACTCCCTTTTCTTCTTTATGTGTCATCAGGGGTCCCTTAGTGCCCAATGCTTCTTTGTCTCTGATGACGTCCTCTGTCTCTCATTGTCACCTCTACCTTCTGTATGTTCTTTATCTCATTAGACTTTTCTCCTCCAAATTTCCTCTTCCTTATTCCTTCTTTTATCCAGTTATTTCAGACTGATGATTTCTCCTCAGTTATTTCATCTAATCTTCATTAGTTAAAGGTACCTTTCTATTTTGGAGTGCCTCTTCTCTGAACACTGCCTGCTTCTGCCTTCTCTCACGTTTTCTTCTATTAAGAAAGTTTTTGGTAATCTCCAGAAAACCAGTATTTCTCATTATTCTATCAGCTCCATCTTATTCTGGAAAGAAGTGTTCACTTCCTTCCTATTAAGTTACTTTCACCCTTGCTCTTCTTTGACGGGAAAAGAGAAATTAGATAATATGAGAGCAGAGCTGCTCAGTAATTGAAGAAAGACCAGAGAAAAGCTAAAAAGGCAGGATGCTCAGCAGTTCCCCAGAAGGACAGGGGAAAGATCTTATGCTAGGAAATGGGGTAAAACTTATAAATTTTTGCATAAAGTTAAGAAAGTTCATAATTGCTATCAGTAAAAGGATTTAAATACTAGGTCTTTCACAGGGAACGCAATTTTCTTTTACCTACTGGGTAGGAAGAAAAATAATTTGCAAGTACTTTCATATATTAAATATTTATAAGGAATACCTTTTCAACAGAGGCAGCCATCATGCTTAGAAACAAAAGTCTCGAAGTCTTAATTAACTCTACTTGTGTTCTTAAATCTATGGGCATACTTCAGTCAATTGAACAAATTGACTTGCACAGGGTTTCTTTTCCTCATCATGAAATGCCTAAGCAACGCAGACAGAGTAACAAACAAAAGCCCCTTTGCTATGGCGGAAGTGGGCTGTCTGATCTGCATTACTCTACAGTACAGAAAAGAAGTTTAAAAGCTCTTTGGAAATGTGTAAATCGTTAGACCAAATAGAACACAAATGCTCTTTAAGTAAACAGTGGGATCCCAGAAGCCAAAATAATTTTTTTATCATCAAACATTGACTATTAAAATACAGGATTTGTGACCATAATATCTGTTTGACTGGCCTTGAGATAAACAGCTTATAATAAACTCTGCAGCCCACCAAAGCCACTCTGCAACCCATCTCCTGCAAAGGATATCAGTCTTGCAGGGTAATTAGTAGCTAATATTGTAGCTGCCAGATCCAGGATTTGGAAATGTGGAAAAAACTGGGGTTTGTTGTTGGGTTTTTTAAAATTATTTTTAAATTTATTTATTGACATTGTACATACAAGTAACTACAGTCTCATCTTATGCTACTGTAAACGATATCCCAGCTTTAGGTTGATAGTATATTTCCTTTTTTTTTTCTTTTTGCATATTCGGTAACACCACAGTACAATGTTGTTGCAAAGCAGAAAATAATAATTTGTGCTTTTACTAATATTCATGATATTCCTGTTTCCCATCGATTTGTGAACAAGGATGCCACACAACAAATGACATTAAAAGAAACAATTATTCATCTGAAATTATTTCAAATATTACACTGTTAAGTAAGCCGAAGGCAGCATTAGCATTTTTCACAACAAAATTAAAGAAGCCTTCTTACATACAATGTAAGAATCAATTTTTAACCCTTTCATGCCCACGCCTGCTTCGTGTGGTAGAATAAAGTATTGAGCAGTTATCAAAGGTGTTCCAAATAATTTTTTCTTAAATCTGCCACTTATGCCTTACTTTCATGGAGATATATACATATATAAATATATATATATATATTACAACTATTAGAATAATGTATTCACAATGTGCTTGGTGCCTCTTATTCTATTGTTTAATGTCAATTAACACACACATACATTGTATCTATTTTGTCAGCATCATTAAGGTCACAGCTATTGTACAAACATGGTGTCAATATCTTTGATACCAGCACAGCTCAAACCTCCCAAATATCTTATCAAAACACAAGCCTAATAAATCAATCCTATCTTAGTCCAACAAGCTAGCACATTAAAAAGCTTTGTTCTTTTATAATCCAGAATATCAAAATTATTCTCTGTCAAAACAAAGCTTTATAACTTCCTACTAAGAAGTTTCTTAGGATAGTTTCTACTCCTATTGCCAACCACAAATACCTCAGTTAGCCAGATTTCTTAATTAATTTCTACCTTTATTAATACTTTTGCTTAAGATACAGTGTTATGTGTTAACACGGTCAACACAGGAGCACAGTTTTGAACCTGACAGCAATCCCACTGAAATCAATAGAAATACACACAGGTTACTGTTGAACATATGTTGAGGTGTTGTTTTGTACTGGTCACAAGCCATTAAATATCACAGAACCATAGGAAAAAGAAACGGAAATGAGTTAAGGCTTAAACCTGAAAATTTAACTATCAATATTTACTCAGTTAAATGTCACTGCCCATGTTGCTTCTTTTATCACTATTGGTCCTGAGAGCCTGCTGTGAATTAGATTGAAGAAACGTATCTTATCCAAGTTTTGTTCTGCACTGGTTTGATTTTTTGCAAGGATTTATACATGCTTTTCACCCATTTCTGTCCAACGTTATTGTCATTGGTATCATGCACTGCAGTGGCATGCAGAGATAGCCAAAAAGCTTGGCTAAATACAATCTGTCTACAACACATAGAGCAGTGCAACATGTTAGAGTGGGTTGTGGCAGCCATATAGCCATTAGTTAATTATGATAGGGTGTCACGTTGATGTGACTGTGCTGCTTCCAATTTCAGAATTAGTTCAGAGACCTCGACATCTGTGTCTGCATCTGCAAGGCCATATAGCTTGTTGCTGATATAGCTTTGATTTGCTAGAAAAAAAATAGGGAAACTTCTGGTCATTCATCTTTGAAATTAATTTTCAAGACCTTTCATTTTGTCCTTGTATCTGGAGTCCGTGAAGAAAGTAAGATGGCGTAAGATGAAGGAAAATACTGGTTACATATTGTAATTCCTTTGAGATGCAAGATTCACTCAAAATTTCTTCTTGGTTTTGTAATCCACAAAATTTTACTCTTAGGCAGAAAAAATTAAGATGATACGAGAGGAAGAAATAAAGCAGGCTATCCAGATGGACTCACCACACTTTTTTCAACCTTGAGAAAATACTCAGCAAACGGACATGTTCAAAGATCTTATCTCTCTCTTTTATTTATCTGGCAATACAGATAGAATTAGAAATAAAAAGACATCTTTTTTATTTACCACAGACGATATATGAGCTCAGTTTCTACATCACTATAGACTGTGTAAAACTTCAGAGCAGTTCTCACAATCAGATACAAGGTTCTCAAACCTCTACTAATGAAAACAATTCCTACCTGGAAATTAAACTCACTGACTAAGCAACTTTTTCTCTTTCTTTTTTTTTTCTTTCTAAAATACTGATAAACTGTCATCTTTTGAGGCTGTTAGTCTTACAATCATTTCACTAAGGTTACAGTCTTATCTGGGAGAAGTAGTACTGGTTAAAAGAAATTAGTTTCTTTCATGTTCCATTTAGCCACATATGAAAGACAAAAACACCACAAACATTGAAAAAAAAGTCCTCTACATATCCCTGAGAAATCTTGATGTCAGAAAATCTCTAAAAAGCAAGTAAATGAAATATCTCATTCAGAAATCTCTCATCGTGATAATCTGTAATCCTACTCATTAATTAGAAATTAAAATAACACCCTGCTGGTAAGGCTCCAGTTGTTATTAGATGACTAATTCAATACTTTGCCAAAGCTTTAAAAGCCAGCAATCTCTTTTTCTCTTTTAATTATTTGTGCTTTTTCCTTAGTAGCCATGGAAGCCTTCAGGCTAGGCAGCTCTTTTCCAACATACACAGAAATGTATGAAGATTTTTTTCTTCCTTTTCTTAAGTTCTCAAAACTATACAGGCAAACCTCCTCCGATACTGCCATTATCTGAGGAAGTAGCACACGGCATACTGTTTCCAAACTGATATGCTTTTTCTTTTTTAAAGGAAGGGCAGTGAGACATACTTCTTGCATTCACTATTTTATTACATTCCCTGACATCTAATGGGTACTGTATTGTAGTAAATCTGTGGTCTTTCCTGGGAGGATGTTTGCATACATTTAATTTCTTCTAGCAAGAAAACTAGAAGGCCTCATCTACCCACCTGGCACAAGAAGCGCAGTTCAGAGTCAAGCAAACAGTTGAGAACTGCATTATGTTTTCATTGTGAATGCTCTCTCTGCCTCCCAACTATACATATCTGTCTGAGAGATGCTATGGAACATAAACGCAGTTGCCATGGAAGTTTAAACTGTTCTGCAGCAGAAATTGTTTGTGTGGATCTCTCTTTTTTTTTTTTTTTTTTCTATCAGCTTAGCTGTGAATTAAGCTGTAAAGGACTCCTTTCTATGAAGTTGCACTGGAAACTTGTGAGACTTGCTGATGTACAGCCTCATTTGACCAGCCTGGGTCTGCCTCCAGAGAGTGGAAAGTATGAGAGCAAAACCCAAGGAACTGTGGACTTCCCCTCTTACAGAAAGGACATTTTTCAGGTAAGATAAATTTTCCTATATTGCCCTATAAATCATAAGAAACGAAACTCAGTGGTTTTATTCCTGGAAATATTTGTAAATCAGTTATTTTAACTATTCAACCAGCTCTGCTGACTACTCAGTTTCCTGATACAGCCATACCCTTAGGAAATTACAGGATACTGACCCAGTTTACACAGATGAAGTTAATTAATTCAAATACAATTCAAACAGGATAGTTGTACATGTCTGCCAAATAAATCTTAACCAACTACCTTTCCAGCCCCTCCCTCGCTAACCCCTACTCCCCATCCCACTCCACTTCAGCCTGGAAAAGAAGCTTTCCTGTCCATTATTTATTTTCTGTGGCTCACCAGGCCTACATTTGGTATCCCACCCCAAACAGAAATCCATTCAAACATTAACAATAGATCACACCAGTTCTCAGTCTGCAGCAAGGGCAAGACTGGAAGTAGAGAGGCTGGGGGTTACAGTGCCCCCCAGGGTTTAAAAAAAAAATTTAAAAAAAGAAAAAGAAAGTCATATTCCTCTTTGATTAAAGTGAACTGAAGCTGCCTGGGACCAGGCTCCAAAAAATACTTCCTTGTCTTTCCCGCTCTGCTAGGGCCCCCAAGATCTCCTGCCTGAGCACGTTAACCCACTGCAGTTCCCAGCTTCAACGGAGCATTTCTTGCTGAGGCAGAGCAATGGCTGTAGGACCTGCAACTGGCCTCTTTTTCTTGGTGTTCCTCCTTTCCAAGGCTGTCTCCCTCCCTGTAAGATCAGGGACCTCTCTTCTCACCCTCTCTTTCCCCAGCTGGGTGGCTCTAGATCCCCTGATCCTTTCAAAAAAACATGGCTGAAATACTGAATTGCACCATGCACACCTAAGTTTTTTCTTTAAGACCAGATTCAGATGCATTCTCCAGTTCATTACAAATGAGGTGTTACCACACTCAAAGGGTCAGAGACTCTCTTGGCTGAAAACAGCAGTGTTTTGGGGTTGCTTTATACTGAAAATTTTAAGTAGTTGTCCTGATGTAAAATTCTAGTGCAGATGCTCAGTTTTTATATCTACACGGCTAACCAAGGTAAACCTCAGAGAGGAGGAATAAGGCTAGCCTTAAATAGTTCTGCAGGATGAGAACTGCCTGTGCACTATCCACAGTCAGGTTTTACATTAAAAGAAATAAGGCCCGTCAGCTGTCTTGAAATAAAAACACATATTTCTTTTTTGTCACAAGTGAGATCATAATTGTAGTTTTGGGATCGGCAGAACTGCGTTTCTTCATTAAAAAAATGTTTTGATAAATCCCACAGCAGCCCATACAGAAATCAAAAGAATAATAATCACGTATTTTAGCTAGGTTTTTATATGCTAAAATATAACACTGTTTTTCAAAGTAGGAGGCTGTTAACATATTCACCTTCAGGTCTCTATTCTAGGAATATGCCTGAATAAGAAGGTGAGGCTAATCAAGCTAATTACTGTGAACTGAGTATAACTTTCTGTTTGTCTTTGGATAAGTGAACACAAAAAATAACCTATATGGATTTCACAGGAGAAGCTTGGTTTGAAGAGATTAATTTGTATTTCTAAATAAGTATTTTTATTCACAAGTGATCTTATTTATTAACAAACCTGCTAAACTGTAGTTGTTTAAAGGACACTTGAGTGTTCAGTGGGATTCCCTGTTAAGGATGTTATCAATCCTTTGAAGATTTTGTAGTTTAGCTCCTAACAGATTACAAAACATAAAGCTGTGTACAGCCTGTGTTGGACTCCCAATTAATATTTAACTTGAGTCGCTAGTTTCTGACCTTCTATGTGACACCATACAAACATACTCTTTGCACAACAGATTTATATTTCTAAATGAGATTTAAATTATAATCTTACTTTTAATGCAATATATCAGTGACTGTTATTTAAAAATTCAGCAGAGCAGTTTTGCCTGTTATTGTAGAAGATCAGATTTAATGACCCAGATGTCACATTCTGGTACTCCCAAAGCTGACGTCCGTGGCAAATGCTAAAAACTTTGGGATATCTGAAAATGCTTTACAATGCATTCCATATCCGGAATGGTTTATCTTCTTTAAGATCTATTTTCTTTTTTTTTTAATAGTAGCTCTGCATCTATAGTAAACATTGGCATTAATATTCATCTACATGTGCATCAACTTAGTGTAAGTTGAAATATAAACTGATGATAGTAAATAATTTAATTCCCACAAAGCCTCTATTTGTGTTTCACAATCTTTTGGTCCATTATTATTTGCTTTGCTGAGGGTGAAGAAATAACAATATATAGCATTTTTAGCAGTAGAAACAGAATAGAAGAAGGTTATTTTCCCCCCTTCCTCAAGACTCAGACCTGCTCACCTGTAAATTGCCAGGTGATACTCCTTCTGTGTGTGGGAGTCTCTAGTGGAGAAAAGTTTCTCACTCTTCATGCTAAGGGCATGGTCCATCGAATGCCGCATGGATGGAGCATTATAGCTGTCAAACTGCTGAAATGTCTCTGAAATGTTCTTGACAGCTGGTGTGTAACACAGAGCAGACACTTGGTCCTTCACTACCTCAGCTTGTGCCTGTTTTGCTGACAATTTCTGCGCTATTCTTTACTGGGTACAGAGGAACTTTGTTCAATTGACACAATGAATCTGGTATGGAGGAAGCAAAATATTAAGGCCATTGTGGCTCCTTTGCTGATCGTCAATCCTCCAGGCAATAATATAGGGAAACATATACATGTTTTTTAAAAGTTACGTTCAAGTGGCTTCACTTTCAACTAATGCAGTAGAGGGCATAGGGAGTATAAGAGAAGGGGCATGTACTGAGCTGTAAGTGGAGAATGGCAAGTGGCTGAAGCATTCAGAGATGGGGAATGCGGGGTTGCTACCTCCCTAAATTTCTGGCTGGGCAATACCCTCGCTGCCAGCCACAGAACCGCTCTGTGAAGGATAAGCTGGTCAATGCACATTCACTTACTATGGATGTAACTTCTGCTTTGGGGAAATTCCCTACAGCCAAGGGTCTTCCTAAGAGACAGTGACTTTGCTGTTAGGAAAATTCAGCTGCCAGGCAGCAGCCAACTACAAGGCTCCTTTTGCCAACATGTTGAAGCAGAAAGTCAAAGTGTTATTGTATAACTGAACAGGCAATATTAAAACTGAGAACAGGACTGTTTAGAGAGAACAGATCAGCCAAAAGTAGATTTTATGGGTGGATTTCAAGAAGCAAGAAGCCTGCGTATCCATTATCAGAGAGCAGACAGAATGTAGGGCAAGACAAATGTGCCTGTGTCCCTTTGGCAACTTCAGTCCTTTTTCTCTTAAGCTTACTATTGCTAAGGGTAAAAAGCTCTCTGATTTGAGAAGGCAGGCCAGTCACCCATATGCTTGTAAGTCAGAGTGCAATATTCCAGAAATCTCATCTAAGAACAGGAAAAGGGAGTTGAGGGCAAGACCCAAGTCTGACGGAAGTGCACTAAAAGAGAGGACAGAAGCAAAGACGTTTCAATGTACCACTATCAACAAGTGTGAGATATCAGCAGGGGTGAATATTCAATGCATGGCATTAATAATAATAAGATATAATAATAAATTATCAAGTGGAACAGAGAAAAAAATATTCCATTTTGTCCTAGATAAAAGAGAAAGACAAAAAAGAGACAGGTAGTCTGCATTATGAACTGTGCCTTCATAAAATAAAGTCAGGATAACTGGACTGAGAAAATACACTAGACTTTACATGTCTAGTTGATTCTGTTGCTATTTGGACAGCCAAGGGAAAATGGGATTCAGAATTATATAGGAACTTTGCAGGAAGGACACAGCTCATTAGCAGAAGCTGAGGACAGACTGGCAGATAAGCCAAAGACTTGTCTTTAATAAAAAAATGGGCTCCAGAGATCATTACAGCCATAGCCCTGAAGCAACTTTGCCCTGTGAGTTAAGCTGGAAATGTCTGCTTTACAAGCGTAGCTACTGTACTCTTGGCACTTTCAAGCTTTACTATTTTGGCCTACCTAAAATGTGCTTTCTGGGAGCTGTTATGGTTAGATCCTGCATGGTCTGAGCTGCAACTAAAATGACTTTACCAGTTTTCCTTGGTTTATGATACAGCAACTACAAAACTTCTGAAGAAGTTTGACAATCCAACCCCCTGAGCAACTTTATTATGTTACACTGACATTCCTGACTGGTTTTGTTAGTTTTGATGTTCAAGACAAACGTAATGGCTTTCAGAAGGTTTTAGATTTACATTTGATTATTTTTAACAGTTGGGGTCCTAAGCAAACTAAAATGTACCCTTTTTAACAAAGTAACTTGTTTTTTAAAATAAAAACAGTCCAAAGAATATAGACTGATGAAAGATATATATATCTATTTACTCTCTATGCCATAAAACCAGCTAGGTTATGTTAGGTGATGTTAGAACTTCTAAATTTTGCAAGTGCTAGGTCCTGCACCTTGGTCAGGGCAACCCCCGATATCAATACTGGCTGGGGGATGAAGGGATTGAGAGCAGCCCTGTGGAGAAGGACTTGGGTATATTGGTGGATGAAAAGCTGGACACGAGCAGGCAATGTGCACTCACAGCCCAGAAGGCCAACTGTATCCTGGGCTGCATCAAAAGAAGCGTGGCCAGCAGGTTGAGGGACCTGATTCTGCCCCTCTACTCTGTTCTGGTGAGACCCCACCTGGAGTACTGTGTCCAGCTCTGGGGTCCTCAGTACAAGAAGGACATGGACCTGTTGGAGCAGGTTCAGAGGAAGGCCACAAAAATGGTCAGAGGGATGGAACACCTCTCCTATGTGGAAAGGCTGAGAGAGTTGGGGGTTTTCAGCCTGGAGAAGAGAAGGCTCCAGGGAGACCTTATTGCAGCCTTTCAATACTTAAAGGGGTCTTATGAGAAAGATGGGGACAGACTTTTTAGTAGGGCCTGTAGCGATAGGACAAGGGGTAATGGTTTTAAACTAAAAGAGGATAGATTTAGACTAGATATAAGGAACAAATTTTTTACAATGAGGATGGTGAAACACTGGCACAGGTTGCCCAGTGAGGTGGCAGATGCCCCATGCCTGGAAACCTTGAAGGTCAGGTTGGATGGGGCTCTGAGCAACCTGATCTAGTTGAAGATGTCCCTGGTCATTGCAGGGGGGTTGGACTAGATGACCTTTAAAGGTCAATTCCAACCCAAACTATTCGATGATTCTATGATTCTGTGAAATTTTGCCTAGTGTGGTGAGTATTTCACATGACACTAAAATCTGAAAAAAATGATTGACGTATGCATGTTTATATATATGTATTTCAAGCTCCTAAATTATCACATATTTTTATTACAAGGGGCTCTAAGTTCCAGGTGTTGATGCTACTTCCCTCTTCCTCAAATACCATGCCAAACCTGGCCATTAAGCTTACACAAGGTCAGCAACATTAGGCAGGAGGCTGCTCTGAGATCAGTCCTGTCTCACAGTGCCCTTGTACTCTGCCATCTGTCTTGGTCCATCTGCTGCCTCTAAATTGCAAACTTGTTAGGATGGGACTGTGGCTTTTATTCTGTGGCTGCACATTTCTGTTCCTCAGTCTTGCCTGGGACTGCTAAGCACAAAGGTAATATTAATGACAATAATAAAAAGTGAAATGCTGCTGCTGTGTGTCTGCAAGTATTCATGGATTCTTTGTTTTTTCTTCCTAAGGGGAGAGCACGTATTTTAGCAAATGAAGTCAACTAATCTGTTTTCACAGAACAGTTATTCTTCTTTTGATGCACCTGGAAACTAGCCCATGACTCCCACTGATGAGGGGAACCCCGCTTAGCTAATTCCCCGGTGAAGTGGGTTGCTGGAGCGCTTTGTTCTTCATCAAAACCACAAGTTTTGACTTACTGTGCTCCAGTGTGCACTCCATAACAAATGTGGGCTGTCTGCTGGGAGAGGTGCTGCCCCTGTGGGTGCTACCTCATGCTCCGGTGGGCAGGAACCCTGGGTGGAGGTCCCTGGGGACCAGTCAGAGAGCAGAAGAGATGGAGGAGAAAGGAGGTGAGCTCTAGTGTGGGCAGTGGGGGCAGCAGAGGGCACAGAGGCTCTAAAGATGACAGCTGTAAATTGATTTCACCCAAATAAAGTCAATAAAATGATGCCAGTTGATATCCATGGGGACTTTTCTTTTTGGCTGCATTCTGGCCTCAAATAAAGGATAATGCAGAACAATGGTGGCATTGTGCTCTGTATACGTAGGGAAGATTTTTGGTCCCCTCCAGGACCTATGCAGTGTCATAAACTTTGCACTGTCTTTCAGTTATGCTCTTAATTCTTCTACATTTTATTATAAATATATCTGTATTATTTATTTTATACTATATTTACATAAGCATCATCCTGCCTGTAGAAATACAAAATGAAGGTTTTGTTATACATGCATTGATAATCAGAGCACCTTTCTTCCATGTTTTTCTTTGCTTTTCACCTTTGATCAATATGTGTAGCAAAGGCAAGTCACTAGAGAAGGGAAGCAGATCACATTGCACATTAACAAGCCTTTTTGCCTCCTCGCCCTATATTTTTGCTCAGTAATGATACTTTCAAACTCATAAAGCCATATACAATCCTTGGCAGGGCTGTGCCTATTTCCTATGGAGACTTGCAGCCTAAATGTGATTGGGAGGAGACTTCACCAACCATGCACACCATGTTAGGAAGAAATCAAGGTCTAACTTTCTCTTCTTTGAGTTGCAAGTGTGTTTTGCCAAGAGATACACCAGGAGGAGCATCGATTCCTCCCCAATCTCTGCAGTATGAGGGAAGTTTGCAAATACATTTCCTTGCTTGAGAGAGTATCAAGCCCATCCTTTTAGGGGAAAGAAATATACAGTCTATATCTCTTAAAACTAACTGTCATGGTTTCAGTTTTTGACTGTGGATATTTTCAAGGCATTCAGAAGGTCACAGAGTGGAATTTGTTGATGAAAGTTAGTAAAAAATTCCAAGTAATGCTGCGGTGAAAGAAGCTGTCAGGTACCACTAGCAAGGAGAAAAGGCTGAGATTAGTTTAATTCATTCTCTAGTACAGATGATATGTCAATCCAGGTACAGTTCTCAAACTGTAAAACCAGTCTGTTTGTACCTCTGCCAAATACAGACAGATGAATGAAAATAAAATATACTGTTGATACAACAAATCTCACAGAGCACAAAGTGCAGACTTATTCCCAGGAGAACAGAAACACAGCACTATTCTTCCAAAAGATTTATTTTTTGTTTTAAAGAACAGCTCAGTTTTCTCACACTGATTTTAGTGTTCTCAAATGTACTGACATGCACCACCTCAAGCTAAACTGAAGAAAAGGAGAATGACTATGTAACAAAAAATAGCAGCCCACCTATTAACTCATCCTTGCTGGGCTGCCAGATTGGGAAAGAAATCTCCACAGCAAGAGCTGTCTCATTAAATCCAACTGGCCACAGGAGAGACTGCCGAATCCCTTTCCCTTCACATAAATCCATCTTTGCTTGAAATGTTGGTGGTTAACTGAAATCCATGCATTCCCTGTTGCAACTCCAGGTTTGCCTGGCTCCCTGGGAAGTCCCTAGATTGTTTCCAGCTCCTGAAGCCAAATGATTTATCTACTGCAGAATAGGAGCTTGGGAGCCCTGAAGCTGTCTGAGACCAGGAGAGGGATTTCAGGTGGTGTATGCTATGCGAGCCAGAGACTAGATGGAGAATGCCATTGGTAGCTGGCATTGCACAGGACTTCCTCAGCCCTGCAATGAGTAGGACTGGGTCACCACAGTGATTCAGGAGTTGGAGGTGTGGAAGCCTCCTCTTGTGGTGGGTTCTGCAAGGTGGGCAGTGCAGGTACTCAGAGAAGTGAGAAGAAAAGCTGTCTGTAGAAGAAAAAAAGTGGCTGGTACATTTCCTAGAGTCCTCTGGTAATCTACCTGCTAAAAAAGGATTTGTTCAAATAAACTCCTGTATAATTTTAATTAATACTTTTTGAACCTTCACCAGCAGTGAAAATTAAATTGCATTAGTGGATTGGCCTTCAGGCTGGGAGGTTCCCCCTCACTTCCAGCCTGGTTCACAGAACCTTGGAAAATAATGTAGACTTCACCACTTCACTTCTTTTTTCAATATTTATGGGAATATGGATTTTCTTTTTCTTAGGGAAGGGTGAAGTAATGATAAGGGACATTCTTCATTCTTAACACACCTATCTTTAGGAAAAGCTATAGAAAAGCTACCAGGTACTCCTGATTTCTAAATGCATCAAACAGGCATAGAAGGCAGGAAAGGTCTGATACTACTAAGTACTTATGGATGTAAAGTTTTAAAAAGCATGTGCTAGTTTTGTTCTGACTTTAACTGAATTCAGAGTTCTAGGGAAAATTCATTGTAGTTACTTGGATGCTACCAAAAAATGTCTAAAGAGCATTCATACATTGTACAAAATGTCTACTGTAAAATGTCTCAAGGTGACATGCTAAGGTTTGCACTTCTATTCAGCATTTATAAAAGGTAAAATTCTTACAATTTATATCTTAGTTTACAATTTTATTAAGAATAAATCTATTTTCTACACTAGGTATGGTGTCAAATATGGAAGAAAAAAAATGCTGGAGAATTTTACAACCACTGGATGTCATTGTTGTTCTTTTAAACTAAAAAAAAAAAAAAAAAAAAAAAAGTAGAAGCCAGTTCAAAGATTGGGACTTGAGAATAAACATCTTCTGGCTGTTTCCACATTTTTCATTTTAAATAGCGGTAAAAATATATTTATATAAAATAGTAGACTGTGTTAATACTAATGCATTCCATGAAGCCAAATGAGCTACACAGACATTTCATAACAGCAACCTAACTGCTGTTCTCTTTGGTAGTTCAGCAGTCACTGCAAATTTCAATGTAGTTAGTTAACAGAAAGTGATGATCTGGATTGTATAGTGAATGTGTATAAACAGCTCATTTTATTAGGTGTAGTCTTCATCATTTTTTACATGACTCATATTAAATCTCACTTGTGAAAGGTTATGTACTGAATGCCAACAACAGAATGCAGATTTCGGATAGCTCTTTTCATACAGTTGTCTCAAAACAAAGTACTAATAAAAGTCAGCTACCAGGAGACAAATCCCACCCCTTGCTCACTTCTGAGACTCATTCTGCAAATAAGTGTCAGAGCTTGACTCAGAGGAAGAGATGCAGCTGTAGCGGTTAGTTCTGTGCATGCAAGCAAAGGAGCAATCGAATTGCCACTGAATGGAGACAGGCACGAAAAGGCTAAATTCTCTGCTGAGCAAAACTCGCCCATCCTTTTCTGTTGCAGGCACCCAGGTAAGCCGCAGACCTGGACAAGACCTCCTTGCGGGGCTCTGCAGCTGCCCGGTGGCCTACAAGAGAAGATTTCTTCTCAGTGTTTCTCTACCGTCCCTCCACCCCCTCGCCGTACATCTGCCCAGCACCTGGTCCGGAACTTGGAAGGGTTCTTAATTTCATTCTATGTGCACACTTATTACCCTCATAAGAAAGTAAGGCTGAACTACACTCTGCGTACAGTGGGTGGGTTGAACACAGCTGTGCAGCAGACCACTTGTTCTCTTTCTACTCTGTGAGAACGATGTTGTTTAAAGTATCCAGTCATCTTTTGCCATCAAGTGATTTGGGAATGAAATTATATCAACAAGCAACAAAGGAGGGCAAACAGATTTTGCTTTACTTCTCCGGAAGTCACCCCATTTACCTGGAGCATTAGCATTGCTCTGAACTATTGCCTGAAGCCAGCACTCTCTGCCTTAGTGGTATCGTGAGTATTTCATGTCAGGAGAAATCTAGAGAAATGAAACAGTGATGTCACCGGAAAAGAAGCAGCAGGGATCTAGCTTATCAACTGGAGACAGGCTTGCTATTAATGGATGGGCTGCCTTCCTCACCTCTGCAACTGAAATGTATGTTGGAGGCTCTGACATGGGGAGGACAGAGGAATTGCAGCTAACCTGTCTTAATACAGCTCCAAAGTAACGTTTGGATTTGAATATGGTGGCACCATAAGTGGAAGATAAAGTCTGCAGCTTCATTGTGCAGTTATAACAGCTCTGGTGCCAGAGCGCTTTTGTTGTTTTGCTTATTCTCTTTTCAAGCCTGCAGAGTTAGCAAAGGAGCTGTGTGTGCTCTTCTCTGCATCGCATATGTTTAGGTTGCAGTAAAAGGTCTGAATTGGCCTTGGGTAGAAATAAATACATTAGCTTCAGTCTTTTGAAATATTAATAGTAGTGCAGATGTGGCAGCGAGGGCAGGCTTGGGCCAGCTATTGTAGTCCATTGCCGTTGTACAGCATAGACACCCCTTCTGAAGTTGCAAGAAGCTCTGAAATGCCTCTTCAGGACAGGATGGTTCTCCATCATCCCCAGCATGTGACTGCTCTCTGATGGCACATCATATTGCTAAAGTTCAATTGTTAAAGTCAGTCCAATGTGTACCTATGCTTCAGGGACTGAGGCAGAAATAGTCGATCTGGATTCTATTGCAGGCCCCAGATGTGTGCAAGCTCGCAGTGGCGATACCCAAATCGCCCTTTTTTTTTTTTTTTTGGTCTGCTCTTCATCATTCAATGGGAGTTAAGTGTCTAAATGCCTTTGAGGCTTTGAGACCAAGATTTTATCTCTAGTTCATGTGCAGCTACTAGAACACTGACAGGAAATTTTGCATCCTCCGGGTTGGACATCGTGAGTAAAAATTACTTCTGTAAGAACTAAACAAGGGCAGAGATTTCCCAGGGTTGGAAAACGTTTTGTTGGAAACAGCAGTTTCTCATCACCAAAATTTTAACAAAGGTGGACAAATAAGATACCTGCAACAAAAGAAATGATACTCTAGTAACTGATTATGCTGACAATGTAATGTGCAGTTGACATGAGCTGAACACTCTCAGTCACCCAGGGGCTGGCTCAGGACCCAGGCTGGGGTCACAACAGTAGCCCACACCTTGGTGCTCCTTGTCCAGGGAGGTGCCCTACCTAACGGGCTACTTAAATGTGGATGCCATGAGCTCACCCGTTCACCCTGCATCTTTGGTTCTCTTTGTTTTGACAGACCTGGGCTTTGTTATCTTTCTCCCTCTCTCATCTTTGGCGGGCCTTGAGTTCATTCTGAGGCATAATGGGAAAAACGAGATCTCGAAAACTTTCGCGGGACAGGAAAACCACTTCCTACCCAGTTCTATTTCTGCTTCTAAAATTCTGTTTGGTGGTAGTTTCAGTGAACTCATTCTTCCTTTGTGTGCCATATGATCCACAGTTGTTTTCTAAATCACCAAAAGCCATTGACAGGCTGTGTGGTTTTGATTTAGGACAAAGATGTTCTTTTTAAAAAATCATTAACTCAAAATATAGGAGAAAAAAAAAAAAATCTGTGTTTACCTTATTCTTTGCCTTCCAAAAATTTTACGAGAGCAAAAAGCACTTATAACCACACTATTTATAGACGTAAAAGAGGATTAAACAGAATTGTGTTTATCTCAAATTAGATAGCTGGCATTGAACTGAAATGACATGCAAATTATACATATATATTCACATACACATAATATGCACATCTGAACCACGTAGAAACATTTCAGTAGCTTTCATAGATAAACAGATCTGCAGGTATGTGGGGAGAACAAATACATATATATGTATATATAATGTTTAAATTAAAATTATTTACTGGTTCAAATGTTCTGTAAAAAGAACAGACAACTACACATTTGTATTTTGTATTCATTTTGAACTTTCCAAGTTTTGCCTATTCTTTCAATATTTATCTAACTATTTCCCCCCCCGGATATTAGATTACAGTTTTCCAAGGACACGGGATACTATATTACTAAAATACCCACAACTTTACACAGCAAAATAAGGAGGGAGATGAAATGCTACAAGCACTTATTGAAAGAGCAGTATTTTCCCCCGGGCCAAATGACATCATCCAACAATATGAGGCAGGCAAAAATAGCGATCAGATCTTCAAACTGAACTGTGTTTTCTTCTGGTACAACAAAGCAATTTTGCAGTTGGCTCAAATGATGATCAGAATTTAGGAAACCTCAAGATGCTGTGTGCTCGCTGACTTGAAAGCTCATTCATAAATATCACAGTGTGAATTCCTGGATACTGAAATGCCACTAGTAGCTAATGGGGAGTTGACCATCCGTCACTGCCTCTTTAGACATTAACTTGGGGACAGGTAGAAAAGATTGCTGCTTCTATAAAGTTCATCAAGAAAACAAGAGGAAATAGGAAATTCAGCAGCAGATGGCCTAAGAGACCCCGCTGTGTTCTGGTCGTCTCTTGGCAATGGTTTCTGTGGCATTAGTGGCAGTTTCTGGCCATGTACACTTGGAGGAACATTTGTTTACTAGTACAGTAACCATTGTACCTTACCACGGCTTGGACCCTCCTAGCCTAGAAAATTTTGATTGTTGCTGCCTTTTCAATTAAAGTAATAGGAAAATAGATTAGGAAAAGATACCAGAGGATGACCTACTCCACCCTCATGCTTCAAATGCAAAGTCAACTATGTATGTCATATATGTAGTCAACAGACATTTGTTCAAATTGTTCTTAAAAGCACCAGTGAAGTAAGTGCTTCGGCTCCCCCAGGGCTTTAATGTTCATGTGGTTTACACAGGCACAGGAAACAGTTAAGATCTTTCCTGTTTGCACCTAGTTTTTATGTTTCTGTGTATAGCGTATGTATCTGAAGACTTTTAATAAATTTCTCTTAGTCTTCTGTTTTCTGAATTAAACGACTCTGCCTCCACCACGAGCAGTTCCTCACAGATTTCTGACCTTTCCTGTCCCTCTTGACATTCTCATCAACTGGTCCACATATTCCTTAAAATGAAGACCCTTAGGGTGGATGAGATGTTAGGTAGACGTGAGACCCTTAGGGCGGATGAGGTATAGGTAGCCAAAGAAGCAGAAGCAGTAGTAGCAGACAGTGTGTGGCTTGCACATGACACTCTCTGTACATATTAATATGATGCTTATCTTTTTCTCAACATCACAACATTGGTGACTTGGGTTTGGCTGGTTATCTGCTATAACCCCAAGGTGCTTTTCAGCAGAACTGTTGCATAGCCTGTCATTCCTCAGTCTGTTCATGCAGTTGATTATTCCTGCATAAGTGAAAAGTTTGCATTCGAGTTGCATCTGGGGTTTTTTTCCAAATAATTTCCTCAGTTTGTTCATTTTGAACTTTAATGTTGTCTTTCTGTGTAACTCACCCCGTATGCAACTGTAATAAGCATGTTCTTATTTTATCATCCACAGCAATGGCCAATATACCTCTAAAACATCCTTCCAGTCTGATAGCAAAACATTGGTAAATGAACCTCTAATACCATTTTTAAATCCACTCAATGAATCTGTAGCACAGTCCATGTTTCCAAAGCCTGCTCACACGGACTCACTGAGGAGAAACGACTTAGGGGAGTGGAAGTGCAGTGAGGATGTAGGTGGTGGTGGTGGGTTTATCCATGTATTCTATTTTAATTAAATCAAACTGGTATGCTGTTGAGCTTGGCTTTTGAAACAGAAGATTTTATTAACCTCTCTCACTTTGCTGTAAATCTGGTGTGTGTTCCTAAGCCCTTTTTTGGACTGATACACCAGATTTTATTGGATTCTTCTCTTCCTTCCCTCACATCCTCTGGCAGAAGAAGGTTATGTGGGAATTGCCAGTCTGAAATTCAGACAGTTCTCAATTGAGGCCTCTACTTTCTGTTAGATGATAGCCCTTTCAAACCACTTAAAATATTACACGAATGTATTACCTGAATGCTTAAAGCACCAAGTTCAAAGTTTGTGTCTTCACCTTTAAGAACAACAAATCAGAAACTATTATCTGCCAGATTTTTATGCAGAGCTACTAAAATGGAACTATTCCTGGTTTATGAGGTTTCAGATAGACAGATCTTTGAGTCTGCGAAATTGTGTGTGACTTCATGAGAGACCTTTTCCTAACTCATTCAATCTAGCAGTTCTGCTCATCCTTCAACTTTTATTTTTGATAAGTCAAGTGACCAGATAATGTACAGGCAATGGAAACAGCAGCTTAAAGTATGTATGGCATATAACTGTACACACACACACAGACTGGTTGTTTTTCCCATAGAAACACATATACAAAATGCTGTGATATAATTCTGCATTCCTCCCCACACGATAGCCAGTTATTTTGAAGTGAGAAATGGATAGAAACATAGACAATTTCCCTCCATACATGTGGAAAAGAATCCAGACTGTCCAGGAAGACATTATTTCCTGGTAAAATACTCTGTGTGGTTTGGTAATGTATTGAAAAAAACTTCAAAAAGCCAGATGGTTCTCCCTGTTATTTTAATGTTATTGTTTAATGAGTGGCCCAAGAAATGCATTTAACTAAGCGAATAAAATCCAGTTGTTTCATCATTGTGTTATCTTAAGCAAAAACAAATAAATAAAAGCATGCCAGTAATGAAATGTTTTCCCTGTAAGAACTTGGTAGAGTAGCAGTGCCAAATTCTGCAGTGATGTAAACTGGATGGATGCAAAGCAGATGTAACTTCATCTGCTGATTGCAACTGAAAGCTTTTAAAATTTGCTTGGAACATATTTATGCCTTGAGATGCATGGAGAAATGAAGTTCAACTGAAGTTTAAGGAGTATTATCATTTCCCTCCACCAAATCTTCTTCTGTGTCACTGATCTCCTCAGACAAAGGTAGGGGTTTGGTGTCAGGTTTCTTTAAAGCTCTATTCTCTTCTTCAGACATACAGTCCTCTATATGCAGTATAAGCAGGTATTTAATGTCTTTACCTATCAGCAAATTACTCAGAATACCTCACAGTACTCATAACCTGGCAGAGGAGTGTTTATCTGCTCGCTCACCTATTAGTAATGACTCATACCTGATAAATATCCTGCATATCCATTGCTGTTGGCTAATGATGAAATTTTTTTTGAGCCAAGTTAAAAACAAATTTAAGCTAATTATAGTGCCGATTAATGAAATGTCTGTCTTGGGTGATGAACTTTACTACCCTTGACAACATGAAATATTAATTCAGTATACATAGTTAAGCCTATTACAAGGTTTAGACACTAAAATGGGAGTTGGTGAGAATTTGAACACTGAAGTTGAAGGTTGTGATGCTCCAGCTCCGCTAACTGTCTTCAACTCCAGGGAGACTGTGGTGACTAACCTTTCATCCATGAAGTTTCCACATCTCTAGAAATTTTCTTCTGCACGTATTCCAAACCACTGCCATTGGGGGACAGAGCAGCTCCCTGGCTACAGATACCTGAGAAAGCTAACTCCAGACATAAGCTAAAGTGTCCCTTCACCTTCTTCTCTCTTCACCTTCTTCTCAATCTGGCTTAATCAATGTTCTTAAACCATACCAACCCAAAACATTGAAATTAGCGCAAAACACAGTAACTATCTTCACTTTCACTCATCACTGGAACAGGTGGCATAGAGGCTATGCTCTTACAAAAGAGCATTCCCTCCAAAATAAGACACCTTGGTTCTATTCAAGTTCAAATCTTTGTCTTTCAGCAACGCAATGGACCTTAATCATAGGGCAGGAAGGGCCACTTTTCATCTCTGCTGTTGAAACTACCAGCTAAGCTTTCTCATTTCATAATGCCAGAAAAAAGAGGTACAAGAAGAAAAGTCCCAGTAGCAAAGTACAAGATAGCTGGGCAGTAGGAAACATTGCTTTGCACCAACTCAGGATGAGGAGGGACTAAAACTCTTACTTTCTATTTCCTGAGTGCTGTAGCCACTGGGAAACAGTATGAAGAGGGTAGCATCAGGATCATCTCCTTCTGTATCCAAAAAGACCAAATCAATCTTCTGTTCTCTAAATGGCAGGTACAAATGCCTAATACAAGGAAAGGTTCCAGACTGTGAATGTAGGTCTCTCTGAGCAGACTCATCTCTTGAGAAGGACAGTATTCCTGATGCCCTCCTCTTGTCTGTAGTGACGTGTATTTGTCTCACCCATCGGTACTTTGTGTTATGGATTCCATTCAAAATGTTCTCTTTCCATAGGCACTTAACATCAGCCTATGGATTTTTACTGATGAACAGAGTGATAAACGTTGGATATGGTGAAAATCAGCATTGTAGTGCCAAAGTCCTGGAAAAAGTACGCTAAATCCTGCAGGTCGATGTACCCCAATGAATGCCACACAAATGTGGATCTGTAGCAGTGACTGACGTTGGTTTCTGATGCAGGGCTGCAGTTTGGGGGATCCGTTTGCAGTATATAGTTCCCATCTCAGCTAGGCATAAAGAAAAGATATCTAAGACTAACTATCCTAAAACACAGATAATCTATAATTACAGTCAATTTCCTTAAGTCCCAGGTCATGTAAATGAGCTTGGTCTTGTAACCATGCCAAATTGCCTTGGAACTCATAAGTCCATGGGGATTTCACATACAGACCTGATGGCTCTATGAATGACCAATGGTACCTAGCATTGTCAAGAAAAGTATCCCATCTTGATTGCTTGGTAATGAGAAGCAAAGTTGTTTTAAAATCTGTCTATAAAACAGCTCCTCTCTAAATTTTCTTAGGTTATGTTTAGAGACGTTTGTCACAGCATTATTATCTTTTCCAGTGCATTTTCTATAGAATATATATGTTTTATACGATATTGTTATTTAATATGTCTTATGCATATACAAGTGAGTACACAAACTGTATGCAATTAGTGCGCACAATTAATTTTCACTTCTGCTGAGGGACATGCTTCAAGAAAATCCTCAGGGTGGCAGCACTGTCTCAGTTTTTAAGCTCACACCTCAAGCTCAAGCTACAAAAAAATAAAGTACCTGAAAACAATGCATTGCTAAGGTGAACCTTCTTTTAAACTATTTTCTACCCACTGGTGTACAAATGCCTTATTAATCAACCCACTGGTCTTTCCTTTGGGCCTGAAAAGTGTCAGCTTGAACACATAGGTGTCTCCAGACATCCTTAAACAAATACTAAAAAATCGGATGATATAACTTAAATACCACTGGTGCTTGCTCTTCTACCCAGACACGAGAAAAATGGGGTTTATGGACTTTGTATAATAGCTGGGCACATGCACCTAAACTTATCTTTCAAACCCTTCTAAGTATGGCTCTCATTACTTAATCCTGCATTCTTGCAGTTGCGTTCATAATTGCTGGTACTTCTCATACCTCAGCCAAATGGTCTGGTTAGCAGGGTGCGACAGAAGCACCATTGCATTAGACACAAA
>WAAD01017458.1:0-14409 GCA_013389945.1 Fregata magnificens
AGTTCCTGCAAGGTATTTCCAAGAGAAATCATACTATTTCTCAGGGTTATGTATCCAAGCACGAGAGGTGCCTGGAGTATATGACCCTTGGTAGGGTCTACCATATAGCATTTCATACAGACTTAAGTTTTCCTTTCCCCGTGGCTGGATTCTAATTCTCAACAAAGCCATAGGTAGTGCTTTTACCCATGTTGGTGAAGTTTCTTGGCAAATTTTTCCTAACTGTTGCTCTACCCTCCCACTCGACTGTGGCTTATATGGTGTGTGATAATCCCAATTTATAGACAGTGTCTTGCTCAATTGTTTAACAATTCTCGCTATAAAATGAGGTCCATTGTCAGATGACGTTCCCAAAGGAATGCCAAACCTTGGAACGATTTCTTTGAGCAAATTTTTAACCACTTCTCTTGCTTTGTTGGTGCAACATGCAAAAGCCTCGGGCCACCTGCTGAATGTATCTGCCAGAACCAATATATATACTGATCGATACCCTTCCTTCTGAGGTAATTCCATAAAATCAATTTGCCAGTACTCTCCAGGGGAGTTACCTTTCTTGGTGACTCCGAACATAATTTTACTACTAGTGTTAGGGTTGTTTCGTAAGCAAATTTCACATCTGCCCGTAACTGATCGAATGATTTCTGTCGTGGCTCTGCTTAAAATGCATTTCTGCAAGTGCTTGACAAGGTTTTCTGTTCCCCAGTGTACTTTATGTTCTGCCTTAGCAATTTCTCTCATTATTGTAGGTGGTACCACTGTTTGGCTGGTCGGCATTATAGCCCGTCCTCTTTCGTCCTTTTTAGCCTGTAGTTTAGTAATCAATCTTTTGTCCCTCTCATTGTATTTTGGAGGTTCTTTAGGTAAGGTTATACCCTTTTCTGGGACTAAAACTAGGATGCCTTTTTTCTGCAGCCTCTCTAGCAGCCTTATCTGCCAATCATTTACCTGTTTTGGGGACAGTTTTACCTGACTGGTGTGCCTTACAATGCATTATTGCAACTGCTGCTGGCTTCTGGATGGCTTCTAAGAGTTTCAGTATTTGTTCTGCGTGCTGAATGGTGGTTCCTTGTGCCGATAAAAGTCCTCTTTCTTTCCATATTGCTCCATGTGCATGGACTACTTCAAAAGCATACTTAGAGTCTGTCCGTGTGTTGACTCAGTTTCCTTGGCTCAATTCTAGTGCCCTGGTAAGTGCTATTATTTCAGCCTTTTGGACTGACAGGTTTGAAGGTAGAGCTTCCGATTTGATTACCTTATCGGAGGCGGTTACCGCATACCCAGACAGGCATTTTCCTTCTCGGACAAAGCTGCTTCCATCCATGTACAATTCTCAATCCGGTCCTTCTAATAGGGTGTCTTTAAGGTCTGGTCGGCTCGAGTAGACTTCCTTGATCATCTGCAAACAGTCATGTTCAGGTTTCCCTTCAGCTTGATCAGTTGTCAGGAGCATAGCAGGGTTAACAATGGTAGTGGTCCTCAAATGGACGTCATCCTGTTCCAGCAACACCACTTGGTATTTTAACATTCTACTAGGGGATAGCCAATGCCCTCCTTTCTGCTCTAACACAGTGATCACGATATGTGGGACATAGACTATAATCCTCTGTCCCATGGTGAATTTATGAGCTTCCTGAACGAATAATACAGTTGCTGCAACAGCCTTCAAACAGCCAGGCCATCCCAGACTCACGTTATCTAGTTGTTTTGAGAAGTAAGCAACGGCCTGCCGATTTGGTCCAAGGTGCTGTGATAGGACACCTAGAGCCATTCCTCTTCTTTCATGTGTAAAAAGTTCAAATATTTTTGTGAGGTCTGGGAAACCCAAGGCTGGTGCCATCATCAAGGCCTGCTTTAGTTCTTAGAGTGCAGCCTTACCATTGTCAGGCCAGTCTACAAAACCATTATTTGAGGTTTTAAGTTGTTTGTATAAAGGTCTAACTAATAGCCTATAGTTCATGATCCACAGACGACCCCATCCCACCATTCCCAGAAATGCTCATAATTCTTTCAAAGTCCTGGATTCAGGGAGGCGGCAAATTGCTGCTTTTCTTTCGGTTCCTAATTGTCTCTGTCCTTTTAGAATTTCAAATGCCAGGTAAGTTACCGCTCTCTGGGTCATCTGGGCCTTTTCTTTTGATACCTTACAACCACCAGTTCCCAAAAAGTTCAGTAGGCTAATCGTTAGTGCCGTGCACTGTTCTTCTGTTTCTGCTGCAATCTGTATGTCATCCACATATTGTAACAAGGTCCGTTGACTGTTTTCTTTTTTCCAAATTTCCGATTCCCGTGCCAGTTGGTTTCCAAAAATGGTTGGGCTATTCTTAAAGCCCTGTGGTAAAACTGTCCACGTATATTGTGATTTTCTCCCAGTTTTGGGGTTTTCCCATTCAAAAGCAAAAAGCTTCTGGCTTTCAAGGCCAAGAGAAATACAGAAAAAGGCGTCTTTTAAATCTAACACCGAAAACCATTCTTGTTTCTTGGTGAGAGCAGTTAACAAGAACTGATCTATAATCCTTTCCATTAGCCTTTTTTACAGGCAATATTGGGGTGTTATATTTAGATTCACATTCTACTAATAATCTGTACTTCAAAAATTCCTGTATTATTGGTACTAGTCCTTGTCTACTTTCTAATTTTAGAGGATATTGCTTAAGTCTTACTCGAGTCGATCCTGATTTCAAGTCAATTTTCACAGGCTCAGCTCTTTTGGATTTACCTGGAACTTCTCTGGCCCAAACAATTGGAATCACTGCAATCGCTTCTGTTGGTATAAGTTTCTTTTCAAGGTTGATGTCCTGCAACAATAAAGCTGCTGCCTCGATATATTTAGTTTCTGGTATTAAAATTCTAACCTCACTGTCCTTAAATTTCATTTCTGCTTCCAATTTTTCAAGCAAATCCATTCCCAACAATGGCTTGGGAGAGTTAGGCAAATACAGGAACTGATGAGTGACCCATTGTTTTCACAATTTCATTGTCAAAGGTTTAAAGAAAGGTCTAACTCCACGAATTCCTGTCGTACCAACAATGCTTATATTTTCAGAACTTAGTTCTTCTTCTAAGGTATTTAAAACCAAATAAGTGGCTCTGGTATATACTAAGAATTCAATTTTCTCCTCCCCCAGCTTGGCTGTAACCAGAGGTTCTGCTGGGAGAGATTCCTCTGGTCCCTGTCAAATATCCTCATTAATTTCTGCAAGCAACGGGGGACCGGAGCATTTTTGCAAGGGGCAATTCCACTTCCAGTGACCCTCCTTCTTGCAGTATGCACATTGATTCTCACCCAGATGGGGACCCGGCCAGGAGGCCCCTCCGTACATCATTCTGCGTCCTCGTCCCCTAAAAGGAACTCCTCTGTCTCTTCCAGTACCTGCCTCCAAGGCTGCAGTTGATCTACTGTTTGCTCTCTCCTTTCTCTCATCCCGATCTCTGTATACTGTCCACGCTACCTCCAGCAGCTTTTCCCAATCCCTAGCATCACCTCCCTGTAACTTCTGCAATTTCTTTCTGATATCATTGGAAGATTGATCGATAAACGGGGGGTTAACTGATTTTTTTCCCTCTTCTGATTCTGGATCAAAATTAGTGTATTTCTTAGCCGCATCTTTTAGTTTATTTAAAAACTCAGTGGGGGATTCCTTTCGGTCCTGCTTAATTTCATATAATTTAGACATGTTAATCGCTTTAGGCATTGCATTCCGAACTCCGAATACTATCCATTTTTTATACTGGTTTAGCAACTTCTGGTGGGCTCCGATGTTCGGATCCCACTCGAGGTCTATAGAAGGAAAATTAATCTCCACAGTTCCTATAAGGGCGTTTGAAGCTATCTGCGCCTCCACATGAGTTCTAGCAGTTCTCCGAATCATGTCCTGTTCAGTGCTGTCAAAAAGCACATCCATTATGACTTGTATATCTTTCCAATCAGGGTCCTGGGTTTTAATCATCATTTCAAAAGCATTAGCTGCTCTGTTAGGATCTTCTTATAATTTCCGGCAGCTATTTTCCAGTTATTCAAATCTGTGATGCAGGAGGGCATCTTTACAGTTACCCTTCGTCACCAACTCCTTGACGGAGAGGGGCTTGAAGCACATCTCTGTCTGCTTCTAGTTCAACCTGCTACAGGACTGGACCCGGAGAGTTCAGTGCTCCTTAAATCATTTATTCCATTGCTTGGTCCCGAATCTGTATGGGAATTTACAGGAGGACCCATTCGCTTTTGAGGCGCGATAATTGATTCAATGTCGTCTTCTTCTTGCTCATGTAATTTCAAACACCTTTGCCCTATACTACACGCTGAACATCATTTTCAGCCTATCTCCTTGTCTATTAGCATTCCTGTCCTTCTCCAAAGAAAGAACAAAAGGGTCACTAGGTGGCGCATTAATACCACATTTTTTCTGCCATTCAGGATGATATCTCAAGGTGAAAAACATATCACAATATATAACTTCATCCCACTTTCCTTCCTGCCTTAAGAACAACATTAATTGCAGTATGGTATTCTAGTTCAAAGTTCCATTTACAGCCCACTTTTCTCCATCATCCAACTTATACAGCAGCCACCATTGATTACAATACTTAATCAGATTCTCCCGAGTAGCTACTCCACCCGGGGGTCCACCAATTTGTTTCCAGTGCATCAAAATGCACCCCAGAGGTGACTTCTTCAGGATTTCTCCTCCTTGGGAAGATCCTATCCCCATCCTTAAGAGATCATAAACAGCAGTCCCGATAAATCAAAGTCCAAATACAGCAGTCCAAAGTCAAGAACCGGGGAAAATCAATGTATACAGAGTTTACCAAATTA
The DNA here is from genome assembly GCA_013389945.1 of Fregata magnificens. Lineage (NCBI taxonomy): Eukaryota > Metazoa > Chordata > Aves > Suliformes > Fregatidae > Fregata > Fregata magnificens. Next base: position 4,811 of record WAAD01017458.1, read on the forward strand.
AAACGCAAAGGCTGTCACGTAATCCAAACAAATCTGTTAAATCACAAAAACCTGATAAATCTGTCGGACCCCAATTTGTTACTTAAAATACTAATACCAAGTTGATATCAACAAAGCTCAATCAAAAAGGGACTCGAATCCCAACCAAACCCGGGCGTCCCTAAGGCTTTCACCTAGAGGGACTATCAAATGGGGACTCACACCCCTCAAGGATCCTTTTAGCCCCAACCCTGCTGGGCTTTCGCCCAGAATGATGGGCAGGCATACAAGTTATCAAATATCCAAATTATCAAATACTCAAAGGAATGCCTTAAATGTTCTTACCAGGGGCCTTGGCTTGTGAGCTCGGAGGAGTGGGGATCAAGGGTCTCCCCAAGAAATCTCGGTGCCGGCTGGAGGTCCTGCGATCCCGCGTCCGTCGAGTCTCAAAAGCATTGTCCCACCAGAGTCGCCAAAACTGTCACCAAAAAATTGGGAATAAACCTCTTAACACCAATGTAATATTAAGAAGCAGGCATTCTTTATTGCAGTGCTGGATGCACGGGGGATTGCTCCGCCTAACGTGCATGCCATATGGGGCACAGGTCAGAACCTTTATTCCCCAGATACATGCATATGCATTACATTTCCTGGAATAACTATACGTATTCATTCTACTAATTAGCATTTTCTACACTACTGATACGCATGTGGTCAAAAGTCTTTAGAAAACTTCCAAAGGGGTTTTTAGTGGTCTTTGGTGGTCCCTAGTGGTTGTAGAGGGGCATCCTTTTGGTGTCCTTTCCATGAACCCTGCATCCTTTCTTCCATATGTGGCCCAAGGTTGGCACAACATCCGTCTGGTCTCTTGTGTTTTGTAAGAGGTGTTAGTTTCATCCAGTTCTTTGGTGCTTATCCAGATACAAGCATCCTTCATTCTCATTGTCTATGCCTAACACAAGATATGCGTTCACAAGCAACCTTCAAATAACGGTATTATTTGTGACGGATAGTTTTCTTATCCAAAACGATTTCACAACAGTTAAAGTTAGCACCTTTTTTTTCCACTGTTACATTTTCCAGGTGTCAGCTATAAGCCACAGGCCAAACCTTTCAAAGAGTGTATAAATCTTACATTCTGTATCAGCGTCACGGCTCCACATGAAACTTCAGCTGTCTGCTCCTCTCTGTCTGATTCGAAGTGAAGTTTTCACATTATTAATCTACCAGTAGTGATAACCGTAAAGCCAATCAAAGAAAAACTCCAAGACTCGTTTTGGAGTTTCAGAAAGCGGGCATTCTTTATTACAGCGCTGGGTGCACGGGGGATCATTCCACCCAACGTGCATACCTACTGGAGTTCATTTTTGACATTTATACATGCAAGTTAACACACCACGCCTATCTAATACATAATCGTTAGCCTGACTAAGCATCCTCCTCTTCTATTGGCCTGTATTTCTCTCACTTCGGTTTTAAAGTTACAGTGTGATTTTAATTAACTGTGCATGCTTACCAGGAGTGGGGAGGTAGTTCTTTTTGTCCCTCAATTGAATAGGTGGTTGCAATCTCCCTCTGCCAGAATTACCTTTCCCCTGGTTTCTGTGCTTCGGCGCCTTCTGGGCCAAGAAGTTCCCTTTTATCACTGCTGACTGATTTGTGGCCTTCCCTTATCTTCACAGCCTTCTTTGTAGCAGGATGTTTCCACTGTGAGTCCTTGAAGTTCTACTGAATTGTATTCTTTTAGGAGGTTCTTGTAAATGAGGCATTCATTGCTAAGACTTTCTTATCTGGCCTAAGCATTATTTACTGCCTTGTTAAAATTCTCAGGTGTTAGTTTCTACTCCTAACTGTGATCCTTTCTTAATTACTAATAACTACTAATAACTCCTGCACTATTTTATTTCACCCAAGAAGAATATATATATACACACATTTGAGGTAACCATTGTGTCCACCACAAAAGGCACAGTGGAACCTTCTATCTTTTAGCTTTTGTTCGAGGTATCAGCATGCCTTAGTTGGGCCTAGGCAGCTTAACACAAACATTTCACTAAATGAAGTCTAACTATGGTATCAATAGCCTGAGCAGTACGAGGTGGCTTCCTTCTTTTTTTTTTCCCCGCCTCTTACATCCACAGGAATTTGAAGAACCCTGAAATTGCTTTGTTTCTGGAATTTCCCAATCGGGAAGCTCAAGAGGAACTTTGAAAGGAAATATTTATTGTCCTCATAAGGGGCACCTTTTGTCTGTCACGAGGTGGTGTCTCATCACCTATTTGCAGCATTCTTCACAACCCATGTTCTAGTAGAAGGACTGCTTCTCTGTACCTTAGCTTTTGTATTTACAATGATAGAGAATCCTGAAATAAAGCGCAACTGGCAATGTCGTTACTTGTTCGACTTTTCCTAATCAAGTCACCAATGTCTGCGTGTCTGTACAGCTGTGTCTCAGTTACAGCGCCTCTTATCCAGTCTGATTCTGAACAGGGACCCTGTGTGTACTAAGCTTTTTTTGTCAATCAAATGAGGAATCTTGCAGGATTTGAAGGAGAAACAAAGAAGTCTGTTATAAAATGCCTTTTGGTTTCAAGTGGATTTTAGCTAGCATCAACTAGAAATATTTCCTTCATGAAATGCTTATGGGTTTGAAGTTCATGTAGTATCTTAAACCCCCTGTATTTGATAAACACTAGAGTTTGTAATATTTTGAAAACAACAAACTACAAGATTCTGCATAGAGCAAAACTTACTTTTGCATAAGTAATAAAGGTGAAAGGGAAGGAGTAAGCAGAATAATTGAGAAAAGGTCCCTCAGAGAGAAGCAACTGGTATACTCCAGTATGCAAAAAAGATGCTTTGCATAATGCTTTAGTGCTTGGAGAAGGGTATTCATAGTCTCAGTAAAGTGGATATGAATTTTGTCCTTTACTTGTAAAGGGACTACCTGTAGGTTTCAGTTGTGAAGAACAAGATTTTCAATAATATAAATAATTTTCAATAGTCTTATGTGATATTTCATAACACTATTACTCCTTGGTAGAGAAATAAATAATTGCACAATAAAGCCTTCATCCAAATTCCATATGAGAAATAACTCTGAAGCAGAGGTGTAAAAACTAGTAAGCAAAGGATGCCAAGCCTTTACATGAGCAAATATTAATAATCTAAAATCTGGTTGGATTTGTCAGATATACTTAGACAAGTAGAGGCATCTTCTTCAGATACTGATTGCTCTGCCAACAAAAATTTAATATTATTGTAAATCTTGATTCAGCTTAAGAGGCCATTCTGCATCGGTAATGAGCTTGAACATGGTAGGAATGAAAATGAGACGTTGTTATAGATAAGGGCCATAGTGAGTAGTGATCACTTCAAAAAATGCAGGATAAAAGAAAAGTGTAAAGTCATTTAGAACATCTTTACAGTTGGTATTTTTTAATCAAACAAACAAAAACTGGGAAGAAAAACCACCTCCAGGTTAGGAGAAAGGTGTTGTCACGTAAGCATGTGTTTCCTAATATATACCTACAAGGATGTTTTAGTTAATGGCACTGCTGAACGGGGCGGGGGGAACTGGTCACAAATGACTTGGAGAAGGCCAACGTACTCAGTGATACAGACTGTAAGATTTGTACTCTCCTTGAAAGATCTGGTGTGTAGCTTATAACTGACATCTGGAAATTTTCCAGTGAGAAAAAGGTGCTAGCTTTAATTGTTGTGAAATAGTTTCAGATAAGAAAACTATTCATCTCAAATAATACTGTAATTTGAAGGTTACTTGTGAGCGCATATCCTGTGCTAGACATAAATAATGAGAACGAAGAGATGCCTGTATCTGGATAAGCACCAAGGAACTGGTTGAAGCTAACACCTCTTACCAAAACACAGAGACCAGATGCATGTTGTACCAACCTTGGACCATATATGGAAGAAAGGATGCAGGGTTCATGGAAAGGACACCAAAAGGATGCCCCTCTACAGCCACTAGGGACCACCAAAGACCATAGAAGACCCCTTCTTTTTTTTTTTTGTTTAAGTGAACATACCCACAAGTGCTGAGGGATCTGGCTGATGTTATTGTAAGGCCACTCTCAGTTATCTTTGAATGTCATAGTAATTGGGAGAGGTACCTGAAGACTGGAAGAGAGCAAATATTACTCCTGTCTTCAAGAAGGACGAAGAAGAAAGATTCAGCTAACTACGGACTGGTCAGCCTCACTTGTGTCTCTGGGAAGGTGATGGAGAAAATCCTCCTAGAAAGCATTTCCAAACCCATGAAGGACAAGAGGGTGATTGGGAGTAGTCAGCATGGATTTACAAAGGGGAAGTCATGCTTGACCAACCTCAGTTGCCTTCTGCAATAAGGTGACTAGCTCGGTGAATGAGGAGAGAGCAGATGTTGTTGACCTTGACTTTAGTAAAGCCTTTGACTCTTGTCTCCTATAACATCATCATAGATGGGCTGACAAAGTACAGGTTAGATAGGTGGACAGTGAAGTGGATTAAAAACTGGCTGAACGACTGGGCCCAGAGGGTTGTGATCAGAGGTGCGAAGTTCTGTTGGAGGCCGGTAACAAGCAATGTACTCCAGGGCTCAATACTGGGGCCAGTACTGTTCAACACCTTCATTAATGACCTGGATGATTGGACAGAGTGCACCCTTAGCAAGTTTGCAGATGATACAAGACTGGGAGAAGTGGCTGATACACCAGAGGGTTGTGCTGCTATTCAGAGGGACCTTAACAACTTGGAGAACTGGGCAGAGGAATGTCACGAAGTTCAACAAGGGGAAATGCAAAGTCTTGCATCTGGGGAGAAATAATGCCGGGCACCAGTACATGTTGGGGACTGACTGGCTGGAGAGCAGCTTTGCCTAGAAGTACCTTGGGGTCCCCATGGACAACAAGCTGGCCATGAGCCAGCAATGCACCCTTGCAGCAGAGAAGACCAACAGTATACTGGACATTGCCAGCGGGTTGAAGGAGGTGATCCTTGCTCTCTACTCAGCACTAGTGAGGCCATATCTGGAGTATTGTGTCTGGTTCTTGTCTTCCCAGTACAAGAAAGATAGAGAATTACTGAAGTGAGTCTGGTGCAGGGCTACAAAGATGATTAATAGTTTGAAGCATCTGACATCTGAGGAGAGGCCGGGAGAGCTGGGACTGTTCAGCCTGGAGGAGACCAGGCTCAAGGGCATCTTATCAATGCATAAAAATACCTGATGAGAGGGAATGAAGACAAGGCAGACTCTTCTCAGTAGTGCCCAGTGACAGGGCATGAGACAATGGACACAAATTAAAACACACAAGATTCCATCTGAACACAAGAAAACACTTTTTTTACTGTGGGGGTGCTGAAACACTGGAATGGGTTGTGCAAAGAGGTTATAGAGTCTCCATCCTTGGAGATCTCAAAACCCGTCCAACTGGACACAGTCCTGGACAATCTGCTCTGTCTGACCCTGCTTGAGCAGGGGGGGGTTGGACTAAATGACCTCAAGAGGTGCCTTCCAACCTGAACAATTCTGTGATTATTCTGACGTGCAAAGTGAACAAACCTCTGTGCTGTCTCTGTATTTGAAGCTTTGTTGTACAAAGTTATTTGAGCAGTCTTGGCTATTATGAAGTATAGGAAACATTTTCAAGAGGCTGTTTATCTTAAACTTGATGTATCGATTCTCAGTGTACTGGTCATCTGGTTAAGTATTGTGCTTTTCCTTTCCCATTGGTGATTCATGGCAGGTGTCCGAAAGCATCAAACTACTTTAGGTATCACACAGGATCTGCATTGATCAGTAGTTGAAATCCATGATGTAGATAAAGGAATTGAGAAATAATAGGTGCTTGAGTTCCTCTAAACTTTAAGTACTTGAGCAGTCTTCATTTTTTCTGAAAATATTATTCTTTCTAGTAGGAATTTGCTGTAAACTAACCATTTTTAATATATATGTGTGTGTACGCATAGATATATGTGTGTGTATATATAGACACATATGTTTATACATGCATATATATGTATAAATACATATATTTATATGGAAAGTGAAGTACTTAAAAAAGCATCCCTGTGGAGTCCTGCCTGCAGTATTTTGTATTGGGGGAGCAGCCCAACCATATTGCTGGGGTTTATCTCAGATGCATCTTGACAGACTGAAGTCCTCTGCTTCAGATGGGCTCTGTGAAAGCCACGTTTGTGGGCTGGTCACAGTGCATCAACGCTCATTATGAAAGGGAAGTTCAGGGAGGTACCTCCAAATTCTGCCAGGTTGATTAGCGTCGCTTATTTTCCTCCAAACATGTGCGTGTATGCCTACAAGTGCTTCCCTGAAGATTCACTGTAATATTTGATCCTTTTGCCTTTATTTTCAAACGTCGTGAATGTGTTCAGGTGTGATAGCTAGGGGTAAGCAAAATTATTTAGCCTCACATTAATAGAAAATCCCATTGTGCAGGATAGTTTTTAAATAATTAGTATTGCAGTGGAGAACCTGTAAGGCCTCTTCCATTCGTATTTGTGTCTATCTTGTCAGGTGGTCAATTAGCTCTATAGAGTACCTTCAATAGGTTTAATTAGTCTAAATCATGGGGAAAAATTTATAAAACATGGCTTCAAAAAACTGAATATGATGAAAATATGTAAACATACAACTTTTTCATCTTGTGAGTTTTCCTTATGCCAAACTTTATTGCTTTATATTTTCTGAACTATTTAGAATTTATCTTTATTTTCTAAAAATTGAGTAGCTTAGTGTAGATGGGATATGTTCCCAGCAGCTCTTTTCAGAGATGTCTTCCATTCTTCAATTAAAGAATGTTAAGGGTATATATTTCTCCACATTCAGAAAGGAAAAAATCAAGAAAGTTTGAAAGTTTGAACACTTTACTGTCGTGGGTTCCTAATCCCATGCAACTCTCTCTCTTCTTTTGCAGGACTCCGAGGAGGAAGACAGTGAGTTGGAGGCCATTAATAAGAAGCAGATAAGTCCACAAAGTTTTCAAAATTTCCGGCCTTATGTACCGGAGGAGTTTGCTGACTTCAGTGTTTACAATGCTAGCCTGGAGAACAGGGAATGGTTTTCTTCTAAATCAGACTTCATGAGTTCACGTGTTCTTGAGAAAGAGGTATCCCGCAGCCCCACCACTAGCAGTATTACTAGTGGCTACTTTTCCCACAGTGCCTCTAACGCTACCCTGTCTGACATGCTTGTTCCCTGTAGTGATAGCACAGACCAGCTAGCCAGTCACATGAAGGAGCTGGACTCTAATGATCCCTCAGGCTCATCTCTTGCACATGATTTAAGATCTTCTTCGAACAAGGAATGTCGAGAGTCAGAAAAGGAGTTAGCGAGAGAAAAGTTGCCTGTGTTACCACTGAAAGAAAACAGTGCCTTAACGGAACAAGTACCACGGTCCTTTGATGCCACTGACAGAGACTCTCAGCAGTTACCCAGAGCTGGATCATTTTCAGCTTTAAGTTCCTCGGATGGCAAAAATACCTGTCGTACAATTGAATTTTCAGCACGTGAAGCAACAGTTGAGCACACAACGGACGTTCTGGAAGATCACTCCTTTACAGAGTTCATGGGCGTTGAAGATGGAAAGGACTTTGACCATTCGACAGTTCCGCAGTTGTGTTCCCTTGTGTCCTCTAATGGAGTGAGCACCTCAGAGTTACCCCGAGGCGCTGACAAGGAGCAGAGCGCGTGCGTGGGCCAGCTGAGCTCTGCAGCAGCAGCAGCGGGCGACCGGCTTGCAGACGCTGTGGAAAGCCCTTTGTGTTCTGTACTGGTAAAAGAGACTTCAGACTGTGAGACTTATCCTGATACTTCTGTAGATGATTTCATTGGGAAGGACCACTTGGATGGTTCCGATTGTGAAGAAAGTGCTGCTGCAGATCAAGCCCATGTCTTGCCTAGCTGGGTGGCCGTGGGTGAACAAGTCTGTGTTGGAAGTAGTAAGATGGGCACGGTGAGATACGTTGGAACGGTGGATTTTTCAGCTGGAATCTGGGTTGGAGTTGAACTAAATGTTCAGCTGGGTAAGACTAAATATGCTCTGGGTTATCTGTGCAGCTAGCGTGATCTATTTTTAAAGTTCTGATACAATCATAAGCTGTTCCGTCCTGGGAAGTACCTCCAATTTCACGTAAGCTTGGTATCTGATACACCCAGTTCTAGGCTTTCTGTTTATAGGGATGCTTTGATTAATTTTTAACTGTCTTAAAGCCCTGTTCTTCTTGCTTTATGCAGAATAATGTTTTTTGCATGTTGTCGTAGTTCCCGTTGGTACCCATCTATTTTTATAAATCAGAAAAATAAGCAAAGCCAAAAATTGGCAGATTTTTTTTTTGAATCAACTTGCATGTTCATGGGCAGTACTAGCAGTGGACATCACTTGTCATATAGGTTTGCTGTCTGCAGCTTTCAGAGTTTTTTTTTTTTTTCCCCCACTGGGGAAAGCTTAATTATAGAGCACAAGTTTTCTTTAATTTCAGTTCGGTGGGGTCAGAAAAAGTCAATGCTCTGCAAGTGTTAAGAGACTCCTACAGAAACGCTTCACATCTTTTAAAAAGGTTATGTTTTAAGTAGTTTAATAGATACTAACAGTGATGCTAGAAGTTTCTCTGGCAGCTAAGTTTTAAGCTTTGTAAGCAATTGGTTTTGAGGATAGTTTATTTTGTAAAATGACCAAACGCTTGACTTTTTAAACTGTTAGTTAACAAAGTAATATTTTAGGAAATAATCTTCTTGGTCACAATTCAAACCCTCCTTTCCAGGTTTTGCTCTCCCTAGAGTATGGTATGCATCTGGCTTCATCACTCAGCATTAACAATCTTGACTATTTGACAGATAGCCAAAGATACTTACACTTCAGTGCTACAATTGTATGTGCTAATGAAAGTACCAACAATTAATTCTGTGCATTTATTTTCGTTGAAGGGAAGCATGATGGAACTGTAAAAGGCAGAGAGTACTTCCACTGCAAACCACGACACGGCGTCTTTGTTCGTCCTGGGCGCCTCAGCAAAGCACCAGCTTCCGCAAGGAAATGGAGTAGCACTTCACGGTCTCAGGCATCTTCCACTTTAGAGAAACGGAAAAGTTCTGTGCTTCAAAGCTCATCATCCACTCCTAAAACAGGAGGAGAAGTCCTCTGCCATTCAGGAGATGCAGCAGCTTCTGCTTTTTCTAGGAAACAGGAAAACAGGAAATCTTGGATTAACTAAACTGCAGTATTTTTGCACTTACTACACGCATCACTGTGTAGAAAACTTTATGGATTTTTGAAGCTATTGTACATTTTAATCTGTCCATACGGAATGTGTATTCTCTAGAGTCCTTGACTTCTCTAATTTTTTATAAATAATATATATATTATATATATATATGAATGTGTATCTATAGTTTGTCTGCCATTGGGCAGATACGGCTGCACACTAAAATACAGTTAAAGCTGGTCTGTAGATAACCTGAGGTACTGGACTATTTGTTACGCAACAACTTGGGAGATATATTTTAAACAACTGAAAATATTTTATTGTGGAAAAACCAGGATGTAAATCCGTATTTGGAAAAAAAAAAAAGCTATGGTTTGCCGTTCTTAATTACCAAAGAACTT